>CM046440.1:12712050-12959550 GCA_025506505.1 Flaveria sonorensis | reverse complement strand
TAAACTTAAGATCAACTATCATCGATCTGCAACCATCACCAACAACACGTAATACATGATCAACTAAAACTAAAATGGGCAAAGAAAACAGCTCAGTTCAGTAACAAACTAACCATTACCAACAGCATTTTGTTGCAACAGTAACAAAGCATAAAATGATCTAACATTGACCATATTTAAATTCAATGTTATGCTCTCTGAAGACCAAGTGGATGTTCAAATATACAAAGACACAAAATACACACCCTAAACCATTTCAATTCCACTCAATAATAAACTATATAAAGAAATAAAGTGAGAATCTAAGTACCCAAAGTTATGTTTTGCAAGTGTTGCAACATCAATCACTTGGAACCATCTTCTTATATCTTTAAACTTGGGGTCATCTTGTATAATATTTCATTTTCCTGTAAATGCAATTGGTGACACTTGAGACTGAAAACATCAAACATAATCCAGATTTAAGAACAAATTATGAAATTTAAATATATCCAAATTAAATATATGCAACATTGATAACCATCAACTGCCATAAATGTGCATTTCATGATACCAAATGGCGTTCACCATCCACCTAAAAAAACTCAAGATGCAACATCAACACATTCATGTCTTTCTTCGAAATAGGAGCCGATCGAACACCTCCTGATTCGTTGACACCACACTGAATTAAATCCCATGGTATCACACAAATTAACAAAAGCCCTCCCTCCAAATGCAATTACAGTCTAATAAAGAAACATCAATCCATAAAGCTCTTCATAATTCAAATGAAAACCGAAATAGTTGTAGATCGAAAGGATCGAAGATGAACCACATATATATAGATATACAACACAATCTAACATTTAAGCTGCTAAACATTTGTTAAGATGGAATCATTGCCACATAGATAGAATAAACATACGTCGAAGAAATATATACACCGGTGTTGTTTAGTGAAGTCAAAGTAATCCAATCAACAGGCCAAAGTGACTAAAACAAAAGAAAATACGATCAGAATATGTCAAATATTACTAACTACGATGATACAATACTACCATATGCACGAATATAATTTCAGTGGCTTAAATATGAATATCTTGATTACAAATGTATAAGTAATAATTGATTTCTTCAAGAGATCTTAAAATTCCCATTTCTTGTTTCAAGAATATGTGATTAAATTCAAAAGTAAATTCACGAATAAACATCGCTCAAGTCAAGTACTTTGTCTTCTATCTTTCTATTTAACATATTCTTCTTGTTGGATTATGTACAGGTTCGATTGATTGACGTTGCCAACTGAGCTATAACCCGTAAGAGTTACATCTTGGACAACGATTTACAAACCCACTTAATTTAATTAATTGGCGTTTACGAACCAGATCGGGTTTAATAATTTATAAAAGTATAAATTATTTAACTAAAACGTTTAAGTGTTAAACGTTATTGTTTCGGGTTTTTCGTTTGACACATGGGCTAATATTAATCTGACCGGGCCCAGGGCCCGCGAAAAGATTAATATTAATTATCAATATATAAGGATCATTAGGGTTTAGTTTATCTTTTGATTACAAACCCCAAAGCATCACATATATATTGTAACCTTAATTGACGGTGAACAAAGGAGATACAATTTTTCTTTCTTCCGATCATATACAACAACACAAATCAAATATCCCGATCGCGACCCGCGCCATCTAGTCGTGTCCTGGCTCGTGTTCGTTTGTTTCTAGCAATTAATCGTTGAATCCTCGGTGTCTCAAACGGTTAATTATTAACCATCAAGGTATATTATATCTCATCAGTAGGTTATTAATATTCTGTATTTGTATTGTTTGTAACCCAGATTCTGTCGGGTTCAATTTTGGTATTTTGATTTTTACTCCGCTGCGTTGACTATTATTAATCTGATTAATAATTATCAAAACTATTTTGATAAATAAACCTAAGCAAGATACCACTGAACCCAACAATGTTATCAGAGCCAGGCTTACAACATGCAAATCAGATCCGGTCTGTTAACAGGTTATAAATCACAAACTTTAAAATTATTTAAAGTTTCTGATTTATTATTGAGGGCAATTATATATTTTGGTTATATATTTATTAACAAAAGATTGCCCGTTTTATTTTGATTGTTTTTTAATATGTAAATCTGGCTAGACCCTGTGGTTGAATGGTTGTGATGTGATTTGTTTCTGTTAAAGTTTTTGGTTTTATGGTTTTGGCCCATTTGATGGCTCAAAGTTGTAATAGATTAGGGTTTTCTTTTATTTTGTATTTATTTTGTGAATATTATAATATTTGAAGACCCGAAGTCAAAGCGGAGACAAGATGAATCAAGGAGTCAGTGGGAGCCCATCAAGACAAATAGATGCACTTAGGTCTATCCATGTGGTTGTTTTGTGTTTTGACCCAGTGACCTGGTTTGATCTTGCTACTTGGCTCTAGTGAGATCAAACAATCATAGCCATTAGATTTACATATTACTTTGCTATTATGGTTGTTTTATTTTATAATTGTTATAACATCCAACCTAATATCAAACTAATTAAAAATATTTTTTTTACAATCAAAATAAATAACAAGTTTTAAACTTATTTTTACAACTTGTTAAAATATAAAACAAATTGTTTGTTTTAAAAGGGATAACCGGATAAGTTTTCAAATTCAAAAAATTAATTTGAATTTCAAAACTTAAAACTTGATAATTTTAAATTAAAAATTAATTATCTATTTAAAAGGATAACTAGATAAGTTTTCAAATTTAAAATTAGTTTAAATTACAAAACTTAAAACTTAATAATTAAAATTATCAACTTAAAATCGGTTGTCTATCTCGCGACAAACTTAGTTTTAATAGGGTATTAAAATTTGGTGTCCCGAGAGATGAAAGGGTTCGTCATTTATTATCACGAATTGAATATTGTAAAACTAGCTTTTACAACGCACGTATGACTTAATTATACGTTGTGTTTGACCCTATTCGGTAAACACTAAAATTGGATCCCATAGATAAAATTAGTAGTCTATGCCACTCTATTATTAGAAACACTTGGAACATTGAGCGAAACATCAGTGTTTGAAGCCACAGCACCGCACTTGATATGTAGTTTATTCTTCCAAGGTGCAAGGGTTTCGTTGACACATCCGGTCCTTCCACACGTATCTGTTTTAGTATGACTGTTACTTTTCTCTCTTTTTACGTGCCACAGCTGTCTAGAGAGAAAAGTGGGCATAGATGAGGCTAAATGTATCAATGCATTGACAAATATTGTCGTTGCGGCCGAATACCCGAGAGTTGTGCAATTTTCACAATTGATAAGCGTTGTCAGTCTGCCTAGTCACTTACTAATGTTGCGTGCCCCAGCTGCCTTTAGTAACTGACCAAGCCAGATTCTCATTTCTTATTTAAAATTACTGTAAATGGGTCATTAATTAAAATAAGAAAATAATACATCAAAAATAGTAATTAATTTATTTTTGCTTATTTAAACAGATGTCTTCAGAAACTAATAACTCTTTCATTCTCAAGTCTATTCTTGAGAAAGAGAAACTTGACAACACCAACTTTCTCGCATGGCACCGCAATCTGAGAATTGTTCTCAAGATGGCGAAAAAGCTCTATGTTTTAGATAGCACTATTCCCAACAAGCCTGAAAACAGTACGGCCGCTGCCCGTAAAACTTGGGAAAAATTTAAGGAGGATACTGATGAGGTAGCCTGCCTTATGCTAGCCACCAAGTCCCCTGATCTCCAGAAGAACATGGAGGACATGGCTGCGTTTGACATGATTGAGCAACTTAAGGGCATGTTTCAGAAATAGACCCGACAATAGCGCTATGATATCATGAAGCAGCTTATATCCTGTAAAATGCAAGAAGGCTCGTCTGTTAGTGCCCATGTGCTTAAAATGAAAGCGTACATCGACCAAATGGCCAAACATGGTTATCCTATGCAGGATGAAATGGCAGCAGACTTCATTTTGAACTTCCTGCCTAGTTCTTACGACCAGTTTATAATGAACTTTAATATGAATGCATGGGTTAAGAGTGTAGCTGAACTACACGGTATGCTCAAAACTGCTGAGCAAAACATACCAGGTAAAGCCAGTCAAATATTGATGGTTCGATCTACTGGTGTTAGGAAGCCAAATCCCCAAGAAGAAAGCTTATAACAATAAGGGAAAAGGTAAAATTGTTGCTGCCAAGTCTGCCACCAACAACAAACAGGTGGCTAAAAACAAAGCAGTACCCCCCCCCCCCTGAGGAGCGACACTGTTTTGAATGTAATTAGATGGGGCACTGGAGACGTAACTGTCCTGACTATCTAGCCAAGCTGAAGGCGAAGAAGGCCAATGGTGAAGGCTCTTCTTCAGGTATTCTGATTTATGTTATTAAACTTTTCACTGTTTCTAGCAACACGTGGGTATTTGATACCGGATGTGGTTACCATATCAGTAATGTCTTGCAGGAGCCTGAAAAGTGGAAGAAACTGAAACAAGGCGACATGGAGCTCATCGTTGGTGATGGGAAAAGAGTACCTGTTCTTGCAACAGGGAACATATTATCTTTCTTGTCCATCTGGCCTTGTAATTACTTTAGATAATTGTTTGTTTGCTCCTGGTTTAACCAAAACATTATTTCAGTTTCTTTATTGTTTGAACAAGGATTCAAGTACGTTTTTAATGGTGTTTTTATCTCTGCCTACTTGAATGATGTCTTTTATTTTGAGGCTAAACCTTGAAGTTGTATTTATGAGATTGATATTCAAACAAACAATAACATATATTTACTAAACATATCAAATCTGGAATTTTAGATACATTTCTATGGCATTGTAGACTTGGCCACATAAACAAGGCTCGTGTAAAAAGGCTTCAGTCCGAAGGGATTCTTGAATCCACAGGACATGAATCTTTTGATGAATGCGAATCTTGCTTAGCTGGCAAACTCACAAAGGATCCTTTCACCCATGTTGGTGAACGGGCCAAGGATCTGTTAGCACTTATACATTCTAATGTATGCGGTCCTTTCAGAACCATGTCTAGAAATCACGAAAGATACTTCATTACGTTTATTGACGATTATAGTCGATACGCCTATGTTTACCTCATGAAGCATAGACATGAAACCTTTGAAAAGTTCAAAGAGTTTCAGAACGAAGTAGAAAACCAACTTGGTAAAACTATCAAGGTACTTCGATCAGATCGTGGTGGAGAATACCTAAGCCAAGAGTTCACTAATCATCTAAAGGAACATGGAATTGTTTCACAGTTCACTCCACCCGGCACACCCCAACTTAATGGTGTGAGCGAGAGGAGAAATTGAACCCTACTTAATATGGTTCGATCGATGATGTGTAGAACTAACTTACCTCACTCCTTTTGGAGTTATGCTCTTATGACCGCCGCCCGCCTTGTCAATCTAGCACCGACAAAGAAGGTAGACAAAACTCCATATGAGATATGGCACGGGTCTAAACCTAATTTTTCTTACCTTAGAGTATGGGGATGTGATGCTTATGTCACCAGCGAGTCAGATGACAAGCTAGATCCTCGAGGCGAAAAAGTTATTTTCGTCGGATACTATAATAAAAGCGAATATTACTTTTACCATCCTGATGCAAATATGATTTCCATCAAAAGGAAGGCGCATTTCCTCGAGAAATAGTTTCTTGATCGAGGAACTGGAAGTAATATTGTGGATCTTGAAGAAATTCGAGAACCACAAACAAATGCTGATGTAGTTGGTGCGTCTGAACAACAAGAAATTATTGTTGATTCAGACATAAACGCAAGTGTTCGCAGAAGTAGCAGAACCCGCAAAGAACCTGACAGATATCTTTGGAATCTAGAGGGTCCTGAGGTTTTGGTAGTAGCTGACTCTGGTGATGAACCTACTAACTACAAATTTGCTATCTCAGATCCGGAATCTATGAAATGGCTAGATTCCATGAACGTCAAGATGCAATCCATGCGAGACAATCAAGTTTGGGACTTGGTTGAGCTACCCCCCGGTTCACGGGCAGTAGGGAGCAAGTGGCTTTTCAAGAGAAAAACCGACATGCATGGAAATGTACACACCTATAAAGCATGGCTTGTTGCAAAAGGTTTCACTCAAACTCAAGGTGTTGACTGCAATGAAACTTTCTCACCCGTTGCTATGATCGAATCAATCAGGATATTGCTTGCCATAGTAGCGTACTGTGATTACGAGATATGGCAAATGGATGTCAAAACCGCTTTTCTAAATGGACATCTCTCTGAAGATGTTTATATGGTTTAGCCTGATGGTTTTGTGGATCCATAATATCCAAATAAGGTGTGCAAACTGAATAAGTCTATTTATGGACTTAAACAGTCATCTCGTAGCTGGAATCTTCATTTTGATCAGAGAATCATGGAATTTGGTTTTGTCAAAAGTGAAGAGGAGCCTTGTGTTTATAGGAAGACTAGTGGGAGCACTATATCATTCCTCATATTGTATGTGGATGATATACTGATCATTGGAAATAATATCCCAATGCTTAACAAAGTTAAAAATTGGTTGGGAGCTTGTTTTATAGTGAAAGATCATGAAGAAGCTGCTTACATTCTAGGAATCAAGATCTATAGGGATAGATCTAAGCGGCTTCTAGGGCTTAGTCAAAGCACATACATAGACAAAATGATGACACGCTTTAAAATGGAAAACTCCAAGAAAGGTGGTGTTCCGATGACTAAAGGTACCATATTGAACAAATTTCAATCTCCTTCAATGGACATTGATATTAAGTGAATGAAAAAGGTTTCATATGAGCGATTGGTTCCATCATGTATGTTATATTGTGCACTAGACCTGACTTCTCGTATGCTTTAAGCATTACTAGCCTTTATCAGCAGAACCCTGGCTTTGCCCATTGGACTGCAGTTAAGAATATTCTAAAGTACTTGAGAAGGACTAAAGACATGTTTTTAATATTTGGAGGAGTTAAAGAACAGCTCACTGTAAGATGTTACACTGATGCTAGTTTTCAAACTGACTGAGATGACTCTCGTTCACAATCTGGTTTTGTATTCATACTCAATGGTGGAGCTATCTCTTGAAAAAGTTCCAAGAAAAGTGTGGTGGCAGATTTCACCACTGAATCTGAATATATTGCAGCATCAGATGTTGCAAAGGAAGTTGCTTGGATGAAAAAGTTCATAGCCGATCTCGATGTGGTTCCAAGTATTCAGCACCCAATCGAGATATTCTGTGATAACAAAGGTGCCATTGCTCAAGCCAAAGAGCCAGGTCTCATCACAGGGCCAAGCATATTTAGAGGAAGTTTCACTATATACGGGACATAGTGAAGCAGGGAGACATCGTGATAAGCAAAATAGACACAGATCAAAACCTAGCAGACCTGTTTACTAAGCCCATGACTCAGGACAAGCATGATCAGCATAGGGATGTAATCGGGCTTAGATTAACTAGTGATATGTTTTGATTTAGTATTTGGATGTAAGAACTTTTAACAGTTATACCTTTTAATTCATTTTCATTTACTGATTTAAGTGCAATTATGAATCTTATAACTGTGTTCGATTTTAATACGTTTAATCCATGAATATTGTATTCTAAATTATCCATAGTCGGTCAGACTTGTGGGAACAATTCTGAATTAAGACTATTCTGAATTTAGACTCAAGGAGTTGACTTCTAAATTCACAGAACTTATTATGAATGACGTTGGATGTAACTCCCCACAAACCATCTTTATTATAAGATGCTTTGATACTGGTATACTCATTTAGTATCCTCTGACCTGAGATGCATACTAGAACTTCCGTTTACCAGGGGTTATTCTTTGATCACTGTCAACCGCTGTTGCGTAACTGCCAGTCATAAAGGCTTTGGTTGAGAATAATTTTGAAGTTTAGTGGGAGTTGTATGTAGTCAATAAGGGATTATGTACTCTTACATTATATGTAACAGTTAGACATCGTGGCGCCCTCGTTGATTCAAACTGGTGAAGTGTGATGCCTCACCTAAACTGACTGTGTGTTTGATTGGACCATTTTGAATCTGGATCGAGAACAATAATGATTGAGCTCCATATGAGAATTAATCTCGATGACTCAATTGATGTCTTTTACAGAAAGGATAAATGACTATGATTACCATAAGTCTATTGTCTTGTTGTAGTAAAATATTACTAGATCAAGATGTTTTGGTTAATGACTTTAAAGTGTCATACCTTGTTAGGGGCAACCATGTTGTAACACCCGAATTTTTATAAGGGCCAAAATGCAAAAGAAGAAAAGAGTCTTGAATAAAGTAGTCAAAGGCCAAAGTTGAAGGGTGAAAAGTGTAAAAAGTATCAAATTCTATTATTTTAATGCAAAAGTGGTATGGCCGCCCATAACATTTTCGGCTGCTGCTGCTGCTCGACAAGCCAAAAGAAGAAGAACTGAAATCCTCATTTCTCTCAGTTGAATTGTGAAGGTGAAGAAGAATCTTCAAGGTTAGTAGGTTTTTGTGATTAATTGGTTCGGATTCTTTAAGGTTTCAACCTTAGAAACCGATTTCTAAGTGTTGTATGTGCTATGGTTGGTTGTTTTGCTTGTTTAGGTGTTTGAACTCGTGTACAAGCAGGTTCGGAGGAGTTTTGCTTGTTTTCTACACTAGGTGAGTTCTATGACCCTGGTTTTATGTTTTTAAACTTCTTTGGGGCTGAAAATGCATTTAAAAAGTTTTACAACCGTTATGTATGATAACTGTGTGTGTATGAACTTCTATGTTCTTTGGGGTTGTAAGCTTGTTCTAAGAGTTTAGCATGATAGATCTATGTTAAGAATGTATGAAAATGAGATTTTAGAACTGGTTATAGCATAAGTCTCATTTACAGATCTGATGGTTCATCCGCATTTACACTGTGATAATTGCCTAAGTGTTTTGTTCGCCCGCATTTGCAAGTTGTTCATCCGCATTTACAGTTGTTCACCCGTATTTGCAAGTTGTTCACCCGCATTTACCTTAATTCAACCTAAGTGTTCACCCGCATTTACTTTTGTTCACCCGCATTTGCAGTTGTTCACCCGCATTTGCCTAAATTCAGCCTAAGTGTCCATCAGCATTTCTTTTAAGATAGAATAATTACCAAGTGTTCACCCGCATTTGCAAGTTGTTCATCCGCATTTGCAAGTTGTTCACCCGCATTAGTTTTTGTTCACCCGCATTAGTTTTGTTCACCCGCATTGGTTTTGTTCACCCGATTTGGGTATTGTTCACCCGCATTTCTTTAAGACTTAAGGAATTTTCTGGAATTTGGAAAGATCAAAAATTAGGGTTTGACCATGGTTGACTTGATGCTTGTATCTGATTATCTTATGCATGTTGTGGGCTGTCCTTATGTGCCTATTATGATATTAACATGTGACTTTATGTGGATTGCCTATGATCATAAAGTATTATTATTAATCAAGTGAAAGATTAATATTAACGAAAATTGGAACATATAGAATGAAAATACTTGCAAGTAAAAAAATTTACAGGAGGTGCACGACCATGTTGTCGTTAGCTCAACTGTGTACGGTTTAGCTAACCCAAAGGATGTACACAGGGTTAATCTTTAAGATTGAGGGGACCACTGTTGCTGCCCCGGTACTGGAGTCAGCATATGTGCACCACGGATGCAGTCTATTTATAGACTTCAAGGCCCAGTACCAGGTTTATGCGCATTATATGGGGGTATAGCACTTTGGTCCATATCGACAGTGAAAGATAATAATAAATAAGCAAGGAAGAGAATTGTGATGATGTAAATGGATATGATTTGTATGTATGATGTGTGATCACATCCGAAAGAAAGATAAGATATTTTTTAAGAAGTATTTTGTATACAAATCTATCAAGATATTTTTATGATTTTAAAACTAGAACTCACTCAGCAAAGCTGACTTTTATGCGTTTTCAGTTGGCAGGTAATTTGCTAAGGATGGCACTCGGGGAGGCTACTCGTCGGGATTTGGCTGACATCCATTCAAGAAGATAACACTGTTGTTTCGTAATACAACTAATGATCTTTTGTAACTGTTATCAAACATGTATTGCTTAGCAACAGCATTTATAAAGTTAATGAATGGCTTTTGAAGTTTAAACTCTGTTGCATTGTGCTAATAAATTATGAAATGTTTTATAAATTATGCTATGATTGTTCAATTGTGAGGTCTCCAGGAACGGGGCCTTACAAGTTGGTATCAGAGCCAAAGTTTAAGAGAAATGGGTAAATATTTTCAAAAACCTAAACTTAAACTAAGAATGGGACGAATGGAGGGATGCCAGCCCGAGTAGCTACGTGCCATCAGGTATTTCTTTTCATTATGATAACCGGTATTATGTGCGCATGCTATTTGATTTATGTGCTTTAGTAGATTTGAATACTGATGTAGTCAGGATAGGAAATGCTCGGGGAACAAAGAGTAAAGTAAGTGGCTAATCACAACTGGCCACTGTAATTAGGGACTTACTATACTTAACATTAAGTGAGCTATTACCTTGAATGACCGTGTGAGTGTTTGAATCTTATAGTGTTAGAGGATGGCCGAAGGTATATCATCAAAGGCTTCTTGAGGTGGAACACGGGGTGGTCATGCTGGTAGGCCATGGGCCGTGAAGAACAAGACGAGGACTGCAGAGACGGCTCCTAGTGAGCCTGGGCTTCATCACCCAGAGGGAGGTGATGAGAGTGCTAACTTGAGAGCCTCGATGAATGAGGCAGTAGTGGAGGAGGTTCACCAAGTCATGCAGAAAATCTTACCGTCTGTCGTGATTGAAGTGATCCGAACTGTAAGGGAGGATGAACGAAAGGAGAAGGAAGAGGAGAGGAGAACGACTGCTGGTAGGAGAGGTGATGTGAGGGATCACGATGAGGAGGAGGAGCTAAAGGCTGGAGGATGTTGGACCAAAAGAACCAATGAGCCTGATCAGAAAAACCTTTAAGTCCCACGGACATTACAACAACTGAAGTAGTCTGCAACAGCTGAAGACATCAGCTGATAACAAGGTCTGAAGACAAAGTCTGAAGTGAAAGAGCTGAAGACAAAGTCTGAAGTGAAAGAGCTGAAGACAAAGTCTGAAGACAAAAGCTGAAGACAAAGACTGAAGACCAAGTGTCAGATGATTGTCACAACAGCTGAAGAAGATCTCTTCAGTAGTTGTGATGGTTTCCTTTCAGTAGTTGTAGTTTCTTTTCTGTACTTATAGTTTCAGTAGTTTTATGTTTCTTCGTGTACTTAGAATAATCTGAGATGTTCTCAGTTGTTGTGAACATTCTCAGTAGTTTGCTTACTTTCAGTAGTTTGTAATAATTCTGTTAGATGTCACTATCAAGTGACATCAGCAGACGTCACATTCCTATATATAAGGAATGCTGACCTAATTGTAATCGGTGCAGCTTAGGAAAACCTAGCAGCCGCCACACCAAAGCATATGTGCATGAATGTTATTATCTCTTTGCAGAAAACCCTATATCTATATAACCGTGTACTGTTCCATTGAATATTTATTGTGTTCTTGCTATATTTGCTTAATTCTTGCTCTAATTCCGCTGTGATTCAACTCTAATTGATCAAACTTAGATCACTGATCCTAACAAATGGTATCAGAGCGGGTTAATCATTGATCGGTTTAACAATTGATCATTGAAACTGCTATTTTGATATCTATAGTTTGATCGAATTAGCATATGTGCAAGAACTGGTTATAAAGATTGATTTTCTGCTGCTTCTGGTTATTTAATTTGAGTTTCTTCTTGGTTCTTATTGAGTTTGTTGTGTTTTTGTGCAAAATCTTTTGAAACTTGATTGATTTGGTTTGAATCTGAGAATGACTACTCCATCTAATGATCCTCACAATACTGGCTCCTCAACCAAGCCTCCGATGCTGGTTAGGAGTGAGTATAACATATGGCAACGAAGAATGCTCCATCACCTGTCTGTTAACAGTTCAGGTTGTTGGACATCTGTGGTTCATGGTCCACACAAGCCTATGGTGAACAATCCGGAGACCAATCAAATGGTTCCGAAGAAGAAGGAGCAATACTCAGATGAAGATCGTAAACTGTTTGAGATTGATGCTAAAGCCCATGGAATTCTGGCCATGGCACTGCCGAATGAAATCTATTCTGGGCTTATGCATCATGAAACTGCTCATGACCTCTGGAATGCTTTGAAGGAACAATTCGGAGGAACTGATGAGGTCTTAGCAAACAACAGAGAAATCCTCGCCCAACAATATGAGACATTCTCTCATAGGAAGGGTGAGACACTGACTCAACAGTTTGAGCGTTTCTCCTGCTTGATCTCTGAACTGAAAATGGTCAAGCAAGAGTATACTAACAGCCAGATGAACAACAGATTCCTCAGATCACTGCCTGAGAGATGGGACACATACACCATTGTCCTACGCTCCAGTGCAAATCTGGATAGCCTATCTCTCACCCAACTCCATGGGAAACTGCTTACATTTGAAAGAGAGATAGAGCAGAAAAGGAAACTGGCATCATCAGGAAAGCTCTCTGATGACTTTGTACCAGGTAACACTGCCTTGGTCGGTCATGAGTCAGAATATGCTGGATCAGAAAGTCATTATGATGAGCATATAGATTTCTCTTCAAACAGTTCTCATCATGCATTTGTTGGTGTTGACAGTCATTCTGGGTGTAATAGTGATAATTTATGTTTTATCATGGATGATTTGCAAGGTATTGCTGATGATGATTTAGAAGAGATGGATATTTTGAGCCAAATGGCCCTGATCAATATCAGATCTCAAAGTTCTACAAGAGAACTGGTAGGAAATTTCCAGGACTCTCTGGCAAAACCAAAGTTGGTTTTGACAAGAGTAAGTTGAGGTGTCACAAATGCCACAGGCTTGGGCACTTTGCAAGAGAGTGTAGATCAACTGGATCTAACTCCTCTGCACCCTTTGTGACCTTTCCAAGCAATAGTTCACAAAACAAAGGGCAACATCCTGCTAGTTCTGGTCATCACTCACAACCTCAATCTCCTGCATACTTTGTCCCTCAGGGTTCAATGCCATATCCTTATCCCTGCTATTATATGCCACAGCCAAATCCAGTTCATGTCCCTATAGCTCAACAACCTCAAGCCCTACCTGAGCCTCAACCATCTCCATCACAATCTCAACCTCATCACAGCTTCTTCACACCAGGAGTTGTTGACTGGAGCAGCTTACCAGATGATCTTTCTGGTTTCAATGAGCAACTATCTGCTGGTGCTGGTCAACATGGTGGTGAACATCCTTTTGGGAATCTTGCTCTCATGGCCCTGGAGTCTACTGAGGGTTCCTGCTCAGATGCTTCATCTTCACAGGGTTCTTCAGCATGCCAAAGAAGCATCTGGTATGTAGACAGTGGAGGATCTATGCATATGACTGGGAGCAGTTCTCTTCTTAATGACTACTCTCAAGGAAAGAAGGGATTTGTCTCATTTGGAAATGATGCTAAGGGTTACATCATCGGGAAAGGATTTGTGTCAAATGGAGAAATCAGATTTGATGATGTTAACCATGTGGAGAATCTCAAGTATAATCTACTGAGTGTTAGTCAGATGTGTGATAAAGGGCATGTTGCACTTTTCACAAGCCAGAACTGCCGGATTCTGTCTTCCAAAGTTCTGAGGCTGATTGACAAGGTATTGGATGAACATACTCTCCTGAAGGCCAACAGGATAGGAAGAGTATATGCCTTGGATTTGTCAAAGAAGATTGATTTAAAAGGTCATCCTTGCCTGTTCTCCAAGGCCTCTCCTCAGGAATCTAAACTGTGGCATAGAAGGCTGGGTCATGTTAATCTCAAAAACATGAATCAGCTGATCCACAAAAGTTTAGTAAGAGGTCTACCAATAAAGGAGTTCCTCTGTGATGAAACCTGCACTGCTTGTTTAAAAGGAAAACAACACAAAGTCTCATTTCCTCCTATAGAAGAACCAAAGTCCACTGCCTGCTTGCAATTACTGCACATGGATCTCTTTGGTCCTGTGAGAGTAATGAGCATGGCAAAGAAGAAATACTGTCTGGTAATTGTGGATGATTACTCCAGATTTGTATGGACCTTCTTCTTGCATTCAAAGGATGAGGCTGCTCAGACAATTATTAACTTTGTGTTGTATGTTGAGAAGCAGTATTCCCTATCAGTCAAGTGTATAAGAAGTGATAATGGAACTGAATTTAGAAACCATACACTTGATGATTTCTACCTTTCAAAAGGAATCAAGAGGCAGTATAGCATCCAAGGACTCCAGAACAAAATGGAGTAGTGGAGAGAAAGAACAGGACCCTAATTGAAGCTGCAAGGTCCATGTTGGCTGACTCTGGTTTGCCACTGACCTTTTGGGCTGAAGCTGTCAACACAGCATGCTATGTGCAAAATAGAGCTTTAGTGAATCAGAGGTTGATGAAGACTCCTTATGAAGTTCTACATCATTTGGCTCCTCTAATTTCATTCTTCAGAGCATTTGGGTGTCCTTGTTACATTCTCAACACAAAGGATCAACTAGTTTGATTCTAAGGTGGATGCAGGGTATTTTGTTGGGTACTCATCCACTTGCAAGGCTTACAGAGTGTTCAACTGTAAGACAAAGATGGTTGAAGAAACTTGCATGTGAAGTTCAATGAATCCCCTAAGACAAAACACAAACTGTGGAGTTGTTTGATCTGGACATACTGCAATATGTTCCTTATCAGCCTCCAGCTGTTGCAGATCATGTGAATTCACCTTCTGCAGCTAGTCATCCATCTGGTGGTACTGATGTTCATGATGATCCCAGTACTCACCTATTCAAGTTTAGTGATCAACTGCCTGAGTCTACTCAACTTGATGTGTCCTGTAGCTTCAGTAGCACCATCCACAACAAATGCTGATGAGATTTCTGAATCCTCTACTTCATTTGATATGCCATCTAACACTTGGTTTCAAGAATCTGGATCAACATCTGTTGCTGCTGAGCGTGCTACAAACACTTGCACAGATCTCATAGTGCATCAAGAGCTGAAGCTCCCCAACGTCTCAAATCATTGGTGTATCAAGCTGGTGTCAATCTGGGTCTCAACTATGTCATGTCCCCTTCTGCTCTCATATAGCAAGCTCATTCATCAACAGTATCAAGAGCTACCAAGATGCATAAGAGGACAAAGGATGGATGATTGAGCATGCAGCTTTCTTCAGTTCAAAAAGCAGCAAGTGTGGGAACTGGTTCCTCTACCCCCAGGTAAGTGTGCAATAGGCACTAAATGGGTGTTTAGGATAAAACAGATGAAAATGGGCAAATTGTCAAGAACAAGGCCAGACTGGTTGTCCAGGGGTTTTCACAAGAAGAAGGTATTGATTATGATGAAACCTTTGCCCCTGTAGCCAGACTGGAGGCAATTAGATTGTTTAGCCTATGCTGCATTCCACAATCTTAAAGTTTTTCAAATGGATGTCAAAAGGCGTTTTATATGGTAAAATAAAAGAAGAGGTTTATGTGTGTCAACCACCAGGTTTTGAGGATAATAAACATCCTGATTGGGTGTATAAACTTGATAAGGCTCTTTATGGGTTGAAACAAGCTCCTAGAGCCTGGTATGAAACACTGTCAAATTTTCTTCTTCAGAATAATTTCACTAGAGGCTCCATAGATAAAACTTTGTTCATTAAGAAAGTGGGTCAACATAAGCTCCTTGTTCAAATTTATGTTGATGATATTATTTTTGCTTCCTCTGATCCACAGTTGTGTGATGCATTTACAAAGTTGATGCAACAAAAATTCGAAATGAGTGCCATGGGAGAATTACAGTTCTTTCTAGGTCTGCAAATCAAACAAAAGGCTGATGGAACTTTCATTCATCAGTCAAAATACACAAAAAGTCTTTTGGCAAAGTTTGATTTACAACACTGTAAGCCCTGTTCTACTCCCATGTGCAGCACCACACAACTGGATGCAGATCAGAAAGGTAAAGCTGTTGATGAAACACTTTACAGATGTATGATGGGTCCTTGATGTACTTAACAGCTTCTAGACCAGATATTATGTTTGCAACTTGTGTTGTGCTAGATTTCAGGCTGCTCCTAAAGAGTCCCATTTGATTGCAGTCAAGAGGATCTTTAGATATCTGCAAGGTACTCAATCTCTAGGTCTTTGGTATTCACTGGGCACTCTTGCAAATTAGTTGCTTTTTCTGATAGTGACTATGCAGGGTGTAAATTAACTAGAAAATCAACTTCTGGTGGATGTCAATTCCTAGGCAACTGTTTGGTTTCTTGGCAGAGTAGAAACAAACATCTGTTGCTACATCCACTGCTGAAGCCGAGTACATTGCTGCTGCAAGTTGTACATCTCAGGTACTCTGGCTCAGAATCAATTACTGGATTATGGCATTACAGAGACTAAGACTCCATTACTAATGGATAGTGCTTCAGCTCTTTGTATCGTCAAGAATCCAGTCCAGCACTCTAGGACCAAACATATTGAGATCAGACCATTTTATTAGGGATTGTTTTGAAAAAGGTCTGATTGATCCAAAGTTTGTTCCTAGTGCTGATGAGCTTGCAGATATATTACTAAGCCTTTGGACAGTTCAACTTTCAAAACCTAGTGTTAAGGCTTGGTATGCTGCAGCTAGAATAAGTGACACCTACTGATGATCTCAGTGAACAAGTACTGATGAGCATTCGTATACTACTGTCACAAATAAGTACTGCAGTTCTTTTATCCTCAGTAGTTTTCACAACTACTGAAGACTAAATTACTTAAAAGTACTGAAGTACTCATCTGTTGAACAGAACTAATGTGGTTACAAACTGATGTAGTTACAACTGCTGATGTCAGAATAACAGATAAGTACTGATGACCTATGAAACATCTGAAACTCAGACAAAGTCTGATGAAGTGTTGAGGTCAGAATGAAACAGCTGATGAGCTAAGAATTGACGACAACAGCTGATGAGAAAATTTTCTCTTCAGTTGTTTCTACAACAGCTGCTTCACTTACAACTGAAGCCAAAACCATGTCTTCCGTAGTTTCACAACTACTGATGACTAACACCAAGTCTTCAGTTGTTACAACACCTGAAGCCAAAACCGTGTCTTCAGTAGTTTCACAACTACTGATGACTAATACCAAGTCTTCAGTTGTTACTTCTGAAAGTTAAAACCAGGTCTTCAGTTGTTTTCAAACAACTGATGACAGCAACAACACTTTCAGTCGTTTTATATCAGCCTTTGTCTTACCCTATAAATACCTAACCTACTTTCAGACGTTTCATTAGCCGTTTCCGTCCTTTCTCTCTCACCAATGGCGACCATGAACTCAAACCCAGACACAACTGTGTTGCCTACCTCTCAAAATCGGCCTTCTGGAACAAATTTGATAACGCCATCGATCTTATGGTAGATTCCCAGTACCGAACGCGTTTCTTCTGAATCCTACCATATACCCCGATTCCCTAAGCCAGTTCTGGACCAACGTCTCCGTGCAAACTAGTGAGAATGATAGCCAAATCACTCTCCAGTCGTTGGTCAACCAGAAACAGGTGGTCATCACTACGGACATCATTCGACAAACCCTAGATCTACATGATGCCACCTGTGTCACAGAATACCCGAAAGGCACAACCGATATGTCTTTCATCAACAACGGGTATGAAGGAGACTTAAGTGCTACCACCATTATGAAGAAGCACTTCCATGATGCTGAACGTCTTATCTTCCACATGGTGAATGTCTGCCTTGCACCAAAAACCTCTTCATGGGATCAAATGTCTTCCCGATGGCAACAGGTATTATACTCTATCTTTGAACGCCAAACTTTAAATTTTCTGAGATAGTGTTTATGGAACTAAAGGATCTGGCTTTGAAACCTGTGGCAAACAGATGGATATTATATCCCAGGTTTCTCATGGCCATAATTTTACACAGCTAAAATCAGACGGCCTTGTTGGCCTTGGAGTCCCTGCTCCCGCTGTATTGCCTGAAGTATACTCCAGGCACAACTCTGACCCTACAATGAAAGGGCTGCCCGGCTGCTCAAACCCAAGCAGCGGGAACCCACAGCCTCCACTTCCAGATCCAAAGTCCCCACCAAACCAAAACCAAAAAGCCCAAAAAGGCTACTCAGGGAGATGAGTCCCCTGAGGATGCCCCTGTAACACCAATACAGGAAACACTTACTGGTTCTAACCCCCCAGTAGTGTCCAGACTCCACCAACCGTAGAGCGCTCAGGCATCCTCTCAACAGGATCCTGATGCAACCAAAATTGGGGATACCACAATGCTGGAACCTATCTCCCTTGAGAAGGTTACCATTGAAGAGCACCAGTCACCCCGGGTGCAATCTGCTTCAACCCTATCTCCAAATGCAACCGCCCCTCAAAGCCCAACATTTATTGTTGCACAAGTGTTGAGTCAGCTGCATTCCTCTCCTCCTCCCCAGACACCAATTACAATGGGAGAACATCTGAGGAAGAGGACCAAAATGCTGCTGATAGCCCACAGCACAGGGGTTATAATGTTCAATCTCCCCGTGTAGAGGAGGAGGTTAGAACATCTGGTGAGGCTGCCACTTCTACTGATTCAGCAAATGAACAGGATGAAGTTGGTAACATCTCTAAGACCTCACCAGAGGCAACTGCCGATGAAGGACTCAGTCCTGAGGCAGGAAGTCCCCAGAACCAAGAACAAGGGGCACATGCTACAACTGATCTACACTCAGGGCATGTACATCCTGATTCAATCAGGAGGTCAGGTGATTCAGCAAAAACTGATGATGACCTGGGCTTTTTCTATGATGTCTTAGCCCATAACACAATCCTTGAGGCTGAGGTGAGTAGACTCAAAGAACTGCTTGCCAAAATGTCTCAGGATCAAAGTCCATCTGCCCCAATAAACCCACAGATGGCACCTTCATCTGAAGGTTTCCCAAACACTCCGCCACTTCACTCAACTGAGCCACCAGCCACTGTTGTTGGCACCACCTCTCAGGGACAGAACCCTCTGAGCAGATGGTTGCTACATTTCAAACTTCCTTACCTCTCATCACTCCCATCATCAATGAGATTGTACATAAAGCCATTGATGAGAGGATCTCCTCGACTCTAAAAACACTTGTTGATGATGCTGTGCACAAGAAGCTTTCTGCCATTCAAACCCCTGAACCCAATGCACCCAAAAAGGGGGAGTCTAAGGTAGTGAAAGAAGGAAAGAGAAAGAGAGTGGAAGAGGATAAACA
This sequence comes from Flaveria sonorensis, assembly GCA_025506505.1. Taxonomy (NCBI): domain Eukaryota; kingdom Viridiplantae; phylum Streptophyta; class Magnoliopsida; order Asterales; family Asteraceae; genus Flaveria; species Flaveria sonorensis. The sequence goes on along the minus strand of CM046440.1, from coordinate 12,940,312 downwards.
ACAAGAAAAAGAACAGGAAAAACAGCTGATCACATACAAGAGAAAGAAAAGTGCTGGAACTCAAAAGCCTGATGAAGAGAAATCATTGAAGATCTGATTAAAGAAGCTGATGAAGCTCACAGCAGATCAATGGACAAAATAATAGATCAACTCTTCAGACAGGGCTTTGATACAGCCACATTAGACACTGAGATCAGAAGGCTAGAGATTAATGAGATACAAGAAAGATGGGCCAGTTATAGTGTAATGGAAAGGGAGAGGTTGGAGATAATGATCCGGTTGTTGCAAAATACTTGGGAAGATCATTAATTGAGATTAAATCATGGACCAGAGACAGTATTCTGGCAATAACCACCAGAATCTGTGCTTCTGAAGAATTCAACAAGGGGTTGATTATAGAAGCCTTAGACGAAGCAGGTGCTGGGAAGAGAACTGATATGGCCAAGCTTTCCAAAGCCAAACTCACCATAAAAATGCTAGATCAGCCTTCCCAAACTCCCTCTCAAAAACAACCAACCCCACAACTCTCCAAATCAACTCAACCCTCAAAACCAACTCCCTTACCCCAAAAACCACCTCAACCACATCCAGTGATGCACCCAGAAGGAGGAGAAGGTGTTGAGGATGGAAGAAGAAGAAGAAGAAGATGATGAAGAAGATAGTCTGCCAATCTCTGCTGTTCTAAAATTACCTGAGCCCAGAAGTCAACAAATGATAACACCAGACTTTCAGAGGCAAAATGGTGAAAGTTAAGATTGAAGAAGAAGAACAACAGAAACAGCACGATGAGCAACTTTTGAAGATGATTGACAAAGAGTTTCCTCAGTCATCATCTATACAAGCCATGAAGAAACATGCTCAAAGGCTGTATGCTCTCAGGTATACCTTTCAATATCAAAAGGAGAGAGTAAGGATTTGGCCAGACCCCAGGGTTAGTTCTAGAATTCATAAGAAATCCATACCAAGTAGATACAATGGCCAAGTGAGAAAGACCATAGATGCTGCTATTATGTTGGCCATTGTAGTCTCACCCTGGGAAATACTTGAAGACTTCAAGAGAGCCTACAAGTCAAAGATGACCCCTCAAACTCTAATGGAGAACAAAATGGTCAAGAAGGGGTTGTTATACAAGAGGCTTGAAGAGATCAAGAAGAATGAACTCCAGTTGTTATTAGAAGGGACTCACCCAGATGAGTTTGCTTACAGAGAGATAACAACTGTTGAGTTGAAAAATGGAAGACGATAAAGTACTTATCAGAGTACTATGGCCCAGAGTTCTTCTTCGAAGGAGAAGCAGAAGAACTCACTAAGGAGGAACAAGTTGTTCTCCTTGAGGCCTACGTCAGAGAGTCTTATAGACTCATCAATAGGAAGTAGGTTTCATGGTTGGGATAACGGCTCTGTGTCCAGTTCCCCAAGACAGAGTTCCCTTCCATCCTTTGACATTCACATCTACTGAAACCTGTTCCTGGCCTGTGCTTATCCGATATCTCTAAAGCTGATCAAGAGAGTATTTCTGCCAAGAATAAGTGGGACCTCAATAAGCTTAAAGGTTTGGCTGCATTGGTTCAGGGGGAGTTGTTGGACCAAAAGAACCAATGAGCCTGATCAGAAAACCTTTAAGTCCCACGGACATTACAACAACTGAAGTAGTCTGCAACAGCTGAAGACATCAGCTGATAACAGGGTCTGAAGACAAAGTCTGAAGTGAAAGAGCTGAAGACAAAGTCTGAAGTGAAAGAGCTGAAGACAAAGTCTGAAGACAAAGCTGAAGACAAAGACTGAAGACCAAGTGTCAGATGATTGTCACAACAGCTGAAGAAGATCTCTTCAGTAGTTGTGATGGTTTCCTTTCAGTAGTTGTAGTTTCTTTTCTGTACTTATAGTTTCAGTAGTTTTATGTTTCTTCGTGTACTTAGAATAATCTGAGATGTTCTCAGTTGTTGTGAACATTCTCAGTAGTTTGCTTACTTTCAGTAGTTTGTAATAATTCTGTTAGATGTCACTATCAAGTGACATCAGCAGACGTCACATTCCTATATATAAGGAATGCTGACCTAATTGTAATCGGCAGCTTAGGAAAACCTAGCAGCCGCCACCACCGAAGCATATGTGCATGAATGTTATTATCTCTTTGCAGAAAACCCTATATCTATATAACCGTGTACTGTTCCATTGAATATTTATTGTGTGATCAACTCTAATGGATCAAACTTAGATCACTGATCCTAACAGAGGAGGAGCCTTAGTGATGATGAAGAAAGTGGTGGTGTGGGAAACGTGAAGGGATGCAGCTAGGGGCTCCAACGGTGTAAACCCTACTTTTGACGGCAACGGTAACGCTGCTACTGCCCACCGCTGGGTTAGAGAGATGGAGGCGTGTTGGATATTAGTGAGTGCAGGAGAATCAAAAGGTGAAATTTGCTTCTCACTCATTTGTTGACTCGGCTCTGTGTTCGTGGGACCATATTGTCCAAGCCGAGAGGCAACAGGGCTGTCGGGAGGATGAGATGGAGTGAACTGAAAAAGTTAGTGATTGAGGAATTCTTTCCTCATCAGAACTCGATAAGATTGAGAGAGAGTTCCTACAGCTGGAAGCGGGAACCATGACACACCAGCAGTATACGACTAAGTTCAACGAGATGGCAAGACTGGTGCCCGATCAAGTTACACAGGCTTCAAGGAAGATCAAGTGGTATATTCAGGGGTTGCCTGCTGACATCCGTAGGCACTTGATCGCTGCCCGACCGAGCACTTTTAGGTCGGTGGCGGATTTAGCTGGGAGACTGTATGATGAAAGAGAAGTGGAGGTGGTGGAGGTGAAGAAGACGGGTGGTAATAACAGGAGTTGGAACGGGAAGAGATTCCGGCGTGGTGGTTTCACCCCGAACAGTAAGAGGCCGAGTGTGATAAGTGTGGGAAGGAACATAGCGGGGAATGCCGTTTGGGAATGAATGTTTGCTACAAATGTGGCAAGCCCGGACACATTTCAAAGATGTGTGGAGCCCCACGGTGCTTTATCTGTGGTGAAATCGGCCATATGAACAAGGATTGCAAGAAGCTAAGGGCTGAAAGTTCTGGGTTAAAGAAGAGGCCGGAAGAAGGAGGGCAGAGGGCAAGTGCAAGAGCCTTCACGATTACCCGAGAGGAAGCCCGGGTAGACCCTGACGTCGTGTCAGGTGTGTTCCTAGTAAACCAAACTTGTGCTTCTGTATTATTTGATTCTGGTGCTAGTAGGAGTTTCATATCTGCTGCCTTTTGTACTAAATTGCCTGTTAGTAGTAGGAGCATCGATGAACCTTTTGATGTAGAAACTGCTATTGGTAAGTCTACCAGAATCTCTGATATTATGGAAAGCTGCGATATGGAACTAGAAGGCCATAAGTTCTCTGCTAAGCTATATGTGATGCCCCTAGGCGGATTTGATGTAGTACTAGGGATCGATTGGTTAGCAGCCTATGAGGCGAACATCATGTGTCGGAAGAAGATGATTCGGTTAGTTGCACCCAATGGGAGTTCAGTGACAGTTTATGGTGATCGCGTCACTACGGTTCCGAAAGTGATTTCGATGACAGTGGCAGAGAAGTTATGAGGCGCGGATGTTATGCCTACTTGGCATACGTGAAAGATGTGGACGTGTCGATACCACAATTATCAGAAGTGCAAGTGGCCGTGATTTCCCGGATGTGTTTCCCGAAGATCTACCAGGTGTGTCACCGGACCGTGAGATAGAATTTCAGATCGACCCGATCCCCGGTGCGCAGCCCGTTGCCAAAGCACCATATCGGTTAGCTCCGACCGAGATGAAAGAATTGATGGATCCGCTACAGGAACTAATGGACAAGGGGTTTATTAGACCGAGTATCTCTCATTGGGGTTCATTGAAGCAGTCTCCTCAATTAAGATAAACAAAAAGTAGATTAATTGGTCAATTGAATCAAAAGAAAAATTCAAATCTTTAAGCAAACTTCTTAATTTTGTTAAAATAAACCTAAATTAATACTCCACTACCGTAAATTAGATGATGACGAAGAGGATGATAATGGGTGTAGTGCATCATCGCCTTCCTCCACCTCTTTTATTGACCTACTTCGTAGAGAAGGAACATGGTTGATGAACAAACTCGAACTATAAAACGAACCCAGAAAAATTAGTAATATAAACTTTATATTAATATAAAATTTTGTAAGTTTAAGAACAATTATTATGTATAATTTGTAAGTTTATATAATTTGTGTGTTTGCAAAATGAATGAATTAGGGTTTTAGGGTTTTGAATAATTTTATTTACGGAATCAGAAAAAGTTCTAAATCCGTAAATGCGATTTACGAAAATTGGGTCAACTAACGGTCAAACAAATAGTGTGAGTTGAGCAATGGATTCCGTAAATCAAAATTACGGATTCAATGATTGGTAGGTGGATTCTGTAAATTCCACCTACGGAATACCCACAAAACAAAACAAATTTCAAATCAACCTACAAACCATCACAAATCTCAGAAAAAAAAACATTTAAAAATTTTTTCAATATGGATAGGCGGCGGGTGGTAGATTATAGCGAGGGCAACTAATAGGCAGTAGGAATCACTGGTGTGTGGCTGGCTTTTATCACACAAAAACGATCTGGCCATTGTTTTAATATTCTGTTCGGATTTGAGTGCGGGTTAGGACGAGCCACGTTCGTTGGAAACAACTTAGTGTTTATGATGAGCTTTCTGAGTTTTATGTCCTACTTTAAATAATTTTATTAAATGTTTTGAGCTAAGAACGAGCAATAGTGTTTTTGAAAGTGTGTGATATAGTAGTTAAAAAATTATTTGAAAAAGAATGTGATACATTCTTGAGACTTTTTATTAGATTGTGATTGTCAGATATGATGATTTGTATCAAAAGAAGTCATGTATAGGTGAAGTTTTTTAAGTCCACATAAGGTGGCAAAGTTTAAGCCCACTTGAGGTGGCAAGGTGTTTGCCATGCATTAAATTGGCCAGGAGTAATCATAACGAGACACTTAAAAATCATTGAGTCAAGAAGTAAAGTTGCTTTAAACTTTGATTGAGAATATTGAATATGAGAAATTTGTCATGAAAATGTATTGTTCGTGAAATATATGATTGCTTAAAACACCGCAGGTATGTTTCGTCCAGTTTCGCCTCGTTTCGTTTGAATATCGTCTCATAACTTTACGGATTATTCGTTTCGTCACGGTTCGGGTGTCGTGCGTGCGCCGATCAAGTATTCGGTTGTGTCAGGGTGATATAGGGTAGGCTGCGATGTAGTGGTGCAATGGTGGTGTTCGGGTGCGCGATTCCGCCACGGTGTGTATGTATGTTTTGTGTGTATCGGCAGTGTACGTGCATATGGCAGTGTATGTGTGTCTTGTGTGCGTGTACGTGCAAGTGTGGTGTGTGTTTGATACATGGAAGTGGGTGTGGTGTGTGTTTCAGGGTGTGTTACGGTGTGTGTGAACCGTGAGTGTGGTGTGTGTTTTAGGGTGTGTACGTGTGTGTATGTGTGAACCGTGGTGTGTGGTGTGTGTTTTGGTGTGTGTGTGCATGAACCGTGGTGTGTGTAGTGTTTGAGTGTGTTTGCTCGTATGTATATATACATATATATATATATATGTGTGTGTGTGTGTGTGTGTCTGTATTGTGTGTGTGCGGGTGCGTGGGTTTGAGAACCCGATGGGGTGTGTGAGTGTGCTAGTGTGTGCAGTGTGTGTTGTGTGTTAGGCATGGGTATATGTTAGTGTGTGTAGTGTGTGTGCTAGTGTGTGTTGTGTGTTGTGTGTTAGTCAAGGTGTGTATGTTAGTGTGTGTAGTGGGTGTGTTAGTGTGTGCAGCGTGTGTGTGAGTGTTAATGTGTGTGTTGATGTAGTGTGTGTGTTGGTGTATATATATATTGTTAGTGCGTATAGTGTGTGTGTGAGAGTAACCGTATGGTGCTTTTGTGTGTTGTGTGTGTGTTTCTTTTTTTTTTTTTGTTCTGTTTGGATACTTTGTTATTATTATTATATTATTATTATACATATTATCAGTGTTATTATTATACATTTTATCGTTATTATTATTTTCATATAGTGTGTTAGAATGTATAAATGGCATAGGTATTTTGTGTGCGTGTCGCGCGTCGAACCCGAACCAACCCGAAACCGACCAAATATATCTATTCTCTTTAGACGTGTTTAAAGATTTAATTACAACTAATTATAGGTATTTGATCGTTCGTTGTTCGCGTCTTTAGAAGCCTTTTTTTCACTTTTATTCGTCTCTGTTCAAGGTGAGTTTCGCGGCCCCGTTTTTATTTCAATTATTTGCAAAACCTAGGGAGGAAAAGTATGCTCACCCTTTTTATGCTGTGAACTTATTTAATCTTTGGGACGGTTGTGTTTACTGTTTTATAAGTTAATATCTGGTACATACATGTGTTTTCTGTGTGGTTCTTTATTCATAACTATTTAACTCCAGTGTTGGAGCCGACGGGCAGGTATTGATAGTACTATTGGGTTGACACCCCCACCCTTGTTTGTTAGTATACTAGTTGGGACTGACAGTGGCCACGAACGGGTCCTAGGGTGAATATGTTCCGACAAGATCTGTGTGTACGTCATAGGTTTAGTTGTGAGACTCATGTTTACATGTGATATTGCTTGCTTATAACTGTATGCATTATGCCCTACCAAACTATTCCACGACATCAATTTTTGTTTATTATTTAAACCTGCGAACTCACCAACGATATGTTGACCTTTTTAGCATATCTTTTCAGGTAATAATCATCGAGCGTAGCTAGAGTTAATGGCCTTAGTGATGAATCTAAGAAAATGCATTTTAGAGACTTGTCTTGTATTACTGATATTATGTTCGTTTGGAAATACCTTTGTTGATCATGTCTTGTTTACTTGTTCCCGGGTTGTGGGACTTAAATTTCTTTGACTGTTTGACTATGTTTGTCATGGGATTGACTAACTACGACACAAGTCTCCATTTGTGTCGGGTGACGTCATGACACGTTAACCTTACATCATTTAATACATCTCTATTAACTAACAATGTGTTATGACGATCCCGTCCGTTACATCCTCGTGTTTCCGCTATAAGCGGGGGTGTGACACTTTGGTCGGATTTGAGAGTGGGTTAGGACAAGCCACGTTCGTTGGAAACAAGTTAGTCGTTTATGATAAGCTGTCTGAGTTTTATGTCCTACTTTAAATAGTTTTATTTAATGTTTTAAGCTAAAGAACGTGCAATAGTGTTTTTGAAAGTGTGTTATGTTGAAAGTTAAAAAATTATTTGAAAATAATGTGATACATGCCGGAGACTTTTGATTAGATTGTGATTGTTAGATATGATGATTTGTATCAAAAGAGGTCATGTATAGATGAAGTTTTCTAAGTCCATATAAGGTGGCAAAGTTTAAGTCTACTTGAGGTGGCACGGTGTTTGTCATGCATTAAATTGGCCAGGAGTAGTCATAACGAAACACTTAACAATCCTTGAGTCGAGAAGTAAAGTTGCTTTAAACTTTAATTGAGAATATTGAATGTGAGAAATTTGTCATGGAAATGTCTTGTTCGTAAAATAAATAATTACTAAACTAATTTTGTAAATTGTTATATAACACTCACTAGCATACCAATTTTAGCATGTATTTCAGGAATTTGATAATTCTATTTATGCTAGTGAGCTCGTATTCAAGAACAGTTTTGGTGCGGGTTCAAGTGTGGAGAATCAAGCTATTTTGTATTTGGAGGCACAGGATTGTTTGTCCAATGGGACTTCACTAAACTGGCTATAACTTGAGCTATAAGGTTCCGTTTTGGTCGTATGACAGTCAAAATAACCGTTGGAATGAGGAGCATATTTTTTCAAACGGCCGTAGGCAGTTTGGGTCATCCTTCCAGCCCAAAAATGCCTTGTTTTATAAGTATTTTAACTTTTTGTGTTATTTTAATTTTTGTTGGACTTTGTTTATAGCCTAGTTTTTTTGCACGTTTATGTTTTGATACCTATTCGAATTTTGCTTTGCATTTTATATTCTTGTAAAACTTGGGAGATCAGTAGTTTCTGAAGGATATGAAAATTATTTTTTCTCTCTATCACAAGTGTGTGTTAGTATGTGAAATTCCTGATTGTAGGTATTTCTTGTGAATCACCGATAGTTAGAAGAATTTTTTCTTGTATTCTTTGTAAATCAACAGGTTCAACTATTTATCTTGTTTTCGGCCTACATCAAGTTCACAAAATAGTTTAAGTGTGTCATGATTAGACATAATTATATTTTTTTAGCATTTGATTAACTCGATCTCACATAACTACTAGAGTAGTTGGATTACCATGTATTTCAAAGAAGCAAGGTTTGGATCAAACTTCCGGTGTGGAATTTAGGATGCGTAAATCCAATGTACATCAGTTGTGACACTAAGTTTATACACGTACCCATATACTCTCAGAATATAACTATTATTTTCAAGTATTTTCTATTATAATATTCATTATGAAATTTATACATGAGTTTAATTAACTCCATAGCAACTAAAATTGAAAAAGAATTGCCTAATTGCCTAGAAAAGTAAATAGTTTAAACGTTTGGAAACTTAATTTATAGGGGTTTTATTATCATAACATAATCTGAATCGTGACACATTAAAAAACAATTAAAAAGAAACATCATTTGTTAGTCAACCCAATTGACCCTAACAAAGATTACATGCTTTTCATATGAACGAGTCTTCACACCAACCCCAGTTTGACTCGTCTCAAAGATAATTTTCTTTTTGTGGTGGAGTTTAATGGTGCAGGACTGCAGGATAGAATATGTCAAAGAAAGAAGACTGAATAATATTTTATTGTGGTTTTGCATTACATTTAGATTTTGATAACTGGAAGATACAAGTATCACATATTCCAAAAGCTAGAAAACAAACACAAAGCCACAACTTTCACTCCTTCATACTGCCAACTAGCTTCTGCTTGTGCCATTTGTATCACTTGTCATCTGTTTAAGGAATGAACATGATAAAGACAAGAATGATAAACAAAAATCCTAAAGAATCCATCAAACTTAGCAAGAATCCTATATATATTACAAATTCATTAGCTAGTGAGCTGACAAAAGTTTGTAAAATGGTCACTCGGGTGATATTAGTTTGCATCGAGGTGGGTAGAGAGATCACGGATTATGCACTCGAATGGGCGGTTCAAAACGTGATCAAGCCTATGGATTCACTGATCATACTTGCCATCATCCCTTCGCATGAATACAATCTGGTTCCCACCAAGAATACCCAACCCTGTCACAATTCCAAGGGATTCTTTTCGCGTAAGACTAATTCACCACAACAACATAGCTAACATGCATGGTTTTGTGAACATTGTCACACACGTAAAAAGCTAAAAGAATAAGACTGTCCCATCCACACTTCAATGTGTATGTTTTTAACTTATATATAACAAGTGTGATTGTTTTTTTCTTTAGTTACAAGCATAAAAGTTTTTATGATGTGTATATTTTTTTCGCTCTGATGAATGTGAAAATCTGTTACATCTTTATACGGAAATTGTGAAAAATGTATGTAAATTGAATCGTTTGTGTGCTGGTTGTCCAATAGATTGATGATTAACGTCTAATGAGTGTGTTTATTCTTTGCTTTGAAACTTTATGTGTGTTTCAATAGGCTTGTTGAAGAAACGGAGTGCTGGGAAAAACAATGTGTCTGATAATGTCGGATTTGTAGACAATGGACGTGATATACCACAACGAGTTTATAATGTGTGTTCGCAAATGATACACCATATGTTCTCTCTTCACAAAGTTGTCAAGGTATGCATTCTCTTTGGGGCTTACTTTACACACATAGGGCAAATGTTATGCATTTAGAATGTTATTTTCACCTAAGAATATGGTATGTGACAGTAACAAGTTTCTTCATTGTTCCACAATAACCATTTTACCAGTTAGTTTCAATATTGTTCCATTGTCGTAACAACTATACTTTTCTGAAAACAATGTATTTGAGAATCCAGGTTCATACTGAAATAAAAGTTGTAGCATACGCGCCAGTGGGGTCAGTCGCGATGGTAGCAACCGAGCTACATGCAAAATGGGTAGTTCTTGATCAGTATGTACACTTATATGTCTAGATTATTAGATAAACTACTACAAGTTCCGCGACTTATAATAGATTCTATGTTATTATTTAAATGTGGCAGACGATTGAAAAACGAAGCAGATTGTTGCATAGAGCAATACTTAAATTGCAATGTTGTAATGGTAGATGGACCCCTTCACAAGATCCTTAGATCAGTGACCATACCATTCAACATGAAGGTTGATCAAGAGCATGTCCCAACTATGGCTGACATGCTCGGTGCTTTGCCAGCCTACAATCAAGTTCATGACAAGAGTCTTGCAACATCAGGTCTCACTCAAAGCTCATCCAACACGCAAAACACTTCATCATCTTATTCGAGTTCATCATCCAATACAACTGACTATGGCCGCCAAAAGAGTCCCTCTCCGGTTGCAATGTGTACACGCCCTCCTCATGCAAAGCAGTATTCAAAGTCACAACAATTAAATCAGCCTCCTGAGCTTGGGATTAAGTTACATCGCAGATCGATGTCACGCCTTACAGAAGAAAGAACAGTTGCAAATGGCAATCTTTTCAGAGTTAAAGATGGTGAGAGAACTTATAACCTTTTGATTGATGCATCTTTATGTTAGATACATTCTAGCAAATATTAAGAAAAACACATACCTTATAGTGAATTTTTTTGTTATCTCAAGGTGAATTTCTGGGCATAGAGCAAGTCCTTTTAGGGTATCTTTTATTTTGACAGTAAGATTAAAACTAAAATTATATATTTTTCATAAAAATAACTATGATGCAAACATACAACTCTTGAACGCCTACAGAAAGTTAAAATCAGAGCTCCTAACAATGGTTAGGTGGGGCCTTCCATTATGTCGGTCATCGCTGCGTCATACTCCTACTACATAGGACTTTCACCAACGAATAGTTCCGTCTGTAATCCCCCAAAGAAGGTGGAAGTTGTCAGTAATCCATTGGTGAAGTTCCACAAGAGAACAAGACGTGGGAAAGATGTCACTGACGAATCAACCACCATTATTGTCAACTAATCACCAACATCTACTTTATCTACGAAACCATTATTGTCCAATTTTTTTCATTGGTATGTGGGAATTACCAACAGATTACCCAAAGACCTTAGCATTTTTTAATTAGTCTGTCGATGGTTATTTCGTCAGTGAAAATGCTTTTCTAGTAGCATCCTAGAATAAAAGTTAGACGTATTTTCCCACATCTTTGCCATATTTTCTATGATCTACGTATATCTACTATGTCAATTTCCTTTGAATTCAATATGTTTCATGGTTGATTTTTCGTCATGATATGATCCTTTTTTGTATCTAAAACAGATATGACAAGGAATGTAGACATGAAGAGAGAAACCGAAACATTACCACTTGCTGCAAGATTACATCAAATAGAAAGGAATCACAAAGAGTTTAGACAACTAACTACAAGAAGAGTGTCTTTTAGTCAAACAAATACTCCAATTATAGACAGAACCTCAAGCATAAGAAGGGACATATCTCTCTCCCTAAAAGAGCCACCTACACCACCCCCTCTTTGTTCCATCTGCAGGCATAGTGTTCCGGTGTTCGGTAAATCACCACGAAGGTTCAGCTATGAAGAGATCGAGAAGGCAACCGACGGATTTTCAACAAGCAATTTCTTGGCGGAAGGCGGATATGGTAAAGTGTATAGAGGCGTTTTGAGTGATGGACAGATTGTGGCGGTCAAAAAGTGCAAGATGGTTAGTGCACAAGGTGTAGCTGAGTTTTGTTCCGAAGTTGAAGTGTTAAAATGTGCACAACACAAGAATCTAGTCATGTTGATTGGTTACTGCATTGAGAAGGAGTGGCTACTTGTATATGAGTTTGCTTGTTATGGGTCTTTAGACAAACACTTATTTGGTAAAACTGTCTCCCTAAATCTCTCTCCTCCCTTGCATTGTTGTTTCTAAAATTTATAATTAAAAACCCAATGCACGAAGCTCCCACGTAAGTGGGTGGTTCTGTCAAGTCTAATGTATGCATCCTTACCCTGTATTTCTGCAAGAGTCTGTTTCTAAAATTTATAAACTTCGTTTATGTTATTTTAATACACTAACAGATATGAACTCTTACTATTTCTGAACACTTAACTTGAAGTATATTTAAGCACTACTGTAATAAAAGAAGTAACGAAACTATATAATGTGTACAGGAACAAAGGAAGGTAAGGTGATGACGTGGGAGAATAGAATGAAGGTTGCATGTGGTGCAGCAAGAGCCTTAAGATATCTTCATGAAGACTGTCGTGTCGGTTGCATAATACATAGAGATTTCAGGCCTAACAATATACTCTTAACGCATGATTTTGAACCAATGGTCAGTGGTCGAAAGTTTCTTAGCCCTTCTTGTTGGTTTTCTGGTTCTTATATTTTCTTTATGGAAAAATGGTGTACATTTTTAACATAGGTAGGAGATTTTGGACTGGCTAGATGTCAACCAGATGGACAACTAGAGGAGGAAACACGAGTTGTTGGTGCATTCGGGTATGATTTACCTAAACATTCAATATATATTAACTGTTACAATAATATGGAAATCTCATTAGATGATCTAAAGAAGCATTGTTTCAATCTTTTACAGTTACTTGGCTCCGGAGTATACACAGACTGGTTTAATAACTGAGAAAGCCGATGTATATGCATTTGGGGTCGTCCTTTTGGAGATTTTAACAGGCATCAAGGCTATTGAATTCTCAAGAACCTCTAGGGAGAAGTATTTTTCTGAACGGGTAAGAATCTTCACTAATGTGCATTGCAAGTGTAGTTACAACAAATATGTAGAAAACACATGTTTACAACAGCATAATGATTCACCGAGTTAAATTATTGCACTTTTCAGGGTCGACGTTTACTTGTTGAAGGAAAGACATGCACAGAAATGATTGATCCTCGACTAGCAAACAAGTATAATGTGAAAGAAGTGGAGTACATGATGTATGCAGCTAGTTTATGTATATCACCTAACCCTGAACAAAGGCCAAGGATGTCTAAGGTGAATCCTTCATTCATAACAGATTTGAACTATATACATGAGTTTGGATATTAGTTTTGGAATTGTTAACCATAATCACAAAAGTTAAATGGTATATCTTTTCAATGAATAATTAAGTCAGTAATTAACTATTTCTTATTGAAACTTGAGTTTAACATAACTATGGTGTTTGCAGGTATTAAGAATATTGGAAGGGAATTTTCAAGTTGAAATGCTTAATCAAAATCAAGAATCCATCTTTCTAAAACCTAGTTTAGAAGGCTACAATTCAGGCAAGGATGCATTATCAAAGAAGCAAGAAAGAAGCCAACATCAAAAACAGATGCGAGCTATTACAAAACTAAGTTCAATATCACTCAAATTGGAGAACCATCAAGATACCATTCTTAAAACTAAAGCACCAACACACGAGCATAAGATGAGCAATGAATATCAAGAATACTTACAAGGGTCACTCCAAAAACACATCCAAAGCTTCAACATGAAGTAGTAAATTTGTAAAATGTTGTTTGTGTGATTTTCAACAATTTGAACATCATTCATTCTTTTTTATATCCATAATAAAACCATTCATTCTTACAAAAGTGTAAGTTCAGTTTATTTGTCTCCATTCTCTGCCATTTCTTGTTCTTCTAACTAAAATATTAACAAAGATTAGAGACTCTATTTACATCATGTAAAATTAATCTTGATGGGTTCAAATTCCGGTCAAGTTACGGGTAGTATTTGAGTCATGTGTTTTGTTTAAATCATGCGGCAAGTTTAATTTTAAAATAGTCACATCAACATGAACCCATATTGTACTTATCTGATAGATAGTTGAATATGTAAAAACATTCAAGTACATTCATGAATGTGCACAGTAACTATAATCTTTGCATGGGAATATAGTGTATTCTCAAATTTCCTTGTTACAGCAACGGTTAGATGCCAAACAATGTAACATCGTTGACTATTCATAAATGGTAAGTATAAATGGGCATTACGATCACTAATAAACAATGTCTTCTCGTGAACATTTCGTTAGGTATGGAGTCTTAGACAAAGAGCAGAGTATTCTTTCTAACCAAGGGATACAGAGTAAAAGATTCTTCCAGATCAGGGGTAGACGGAGCAGAGGATTCTTTCTAATGATCAGAGGAAGACAGTGCCACCGACAGGGGTGTTTATGGTATTTCGCAGTTGTGTCGTTCTTTTAATTTATTTCCTTTTAGTTTCCGCCGGAGCTTTCCTCCGCCACCATTGATCGATGCAATTAAACGGCGTTCAGGTTCGCGGCACGATGACACAGTGAAACAATCACACCACCAGCAGCTACTACTACTACCGCCTGCCGGAGTGCTGGGTTTTGGTTTTTGGTTTTGTTTACGTTGTAATGCGCTAGAAATAAGCATGTTGGTATCATACAGGGAAATAGCAAGTAACTAACCAGTTGGTGAACCAAGGATTGAAGCCTGACCGCCCCATCACCTCACAAGATCACAAATCAGGGAATCATGGACTCAAAAGGAAATAGAGACTGACCTTTAGCAACCCTCTCACATCCGCCGTCGAAAGATGCCACTAGATGCATCAAATACACCTAATAACTTAGCCTTCAAACCCACCTAAGCACACTTGCTAACACTGAGATTTGGATCCTCAACCGACTACAATACTTTCAAAACTCTAGAAAAAAACTTCACATACCTTTGAAAGTGAGTGGCGTCCAAGCCAAAAAAAATTCATGTTACCTTATTGAAATTCTATCAAAAGTTCTTTAAATGTACATTAAATATGAAAAATTACAAGGAAACTGATCATTAGTTTTAACTGATTATCTATAGTAACCATCAGTAATAATTAATTATTATAAGTATTAGTAGTAAATTACTATAATCAGTGACACATTTGGTCCATCAATAGCAAATGAGTAGCAATTGATAGTGACAACTAGGTTTAGCAGCAAGTATGCTTTAGCAACTAATGAAAGAGGTTCAAATACAAAATGTATTTTTGCTACAAAGTGTGAGAAGACACAATGAGTCAAAAAAAGTCACAAAAAAATTATATCTCACAATCTAAATCGAATTTCAAAAAAGTAATTCCAAGCTTTTGTTCTTCTAGCCGTCCTCACTAAGAAAAAAAATTAACTTTTTTTTATTGTATAATTTATGAAAGACACAATGACGTCATTGCGTCATTATGAAAGACACAATGACGTCATTGCGTCATTATGAAAGACACAACGACGTTATTGTGACGTCATTGTGTCATAAAAGACACAATGAAAAAAAAATTTAAATTTTTTTTGTTTTTTTTTTCTAAAAGAGGACGACGAGAGGAACAGAAACTCCGAAGTACTTTTTTGAAATTCGATTTAGAAGTGA
The DNA here is from genome assembly GCA_025506505.1 of Flaveria sonorensis. Taxonomy (NCBI): domain Eukaryota; kingdom Viridiplantae; phylum Streptophyta; class Magnoliopsida; order Asterales; family Asteraceae; genus Flaveria; species Flaveria sonorensis. The sequence goes on along the minus strand of CM046440.1, from coordinate 12,924,809 downwards.
GATATAATTTTTTTATGACTTTTTTAGCCTCATTGTGTTTTGTCACACTTTATAGCAAAAATACACTTTGTAGAATAACCTCACCCAGCAACTAATTATTACTGAATAGTGTTAATTAAGATCAATGGCAACTGATCTTCAATGGAAACGGCTTAGAATCCCATTCATGTACCTCATCCCTTAATTTAACCTATATACAAGAGAAAAAGATATTATTAAAAAAATAAATAGATATTATTTAACTGAGATAGAAAAAAATATGAGGAATGTCACGTGAGAGATTCTAAAAAAGAAAAGTAAATTAAGAAAATGATGTTTTTTTAGTAAATTATAGGGATAGAGATAAAAAGTTTTCCATTAATATAATTGAATAACTGCTATGCGGTTATGATAATCAACTGTTAACACTCAAATAAAATATTATATTGGTTCATCTTCTAAACTAGTCGATCATATATTTGGTTTGTTTGATATACAAATTCAATTGTGAATTACAATTTGTCAGAATATAACTACACACTAGCTCTTTTTTATTATCTTATCCGACTAAAGATTCTAGAGTACCACTATAATTACTTTTTTCTTAAAATAATTTACATGATTCAAAAAACTATCCGGGAATCTTCAGACTATAGAGCCTACATATTTTTATGTGTAGATGTATCCATGGATCTACATACAAATCAAGAAATATCCATCGGGGTCGTATGTCTATATATTAAAATTTTCGACCTTTCCATGGTAATTGACAAGAAAACAGAGGCATATAGGTTAAATTAAGGAGTGCCGCTGAAAAATAGACAATCTCTTAAAATTCTAGTATCTTGTTTCTCATCATCATCTTCATAGGGTAGCATGAATCTTACCCTTGGACCTTGCTAGGATCGTGTTTTGTTGGTTCAGTTCTTTTTCAAGCATGGCTTCAAACAAGTATTTCTACCATAATCATAATTATAATCATACCCGCTGCATCCCATCTATAGCAATGCAACTAACAAGGTCTGGAAAGAGTAGGATATAGGCAAACCTTAAGCCTTACCTCTATCCCAGGGGATAGAGAGATTGCTTCCGATAAGACCATCAGCTCCGACACTCATAATAGGATCCAATAACCCGTAGAATGTGGACACCATATTCAACAAGGTAATATGTATATAATATATACAAGGTGCATTCACTGCCAGTAGTCGATAAGTTAGCACATAATAGGAAATCATTATGTAGTAAAAACAAAAGCATACCATGATAAACAATATACCAGCCTCAAACATCAATTCATAAACTATCGACACCAATACACTAAGCAAGAAACAGTAACTACTCAGGTCTAACATGCAAGCCTAATACCATATAAAATACCTCTAAACTCTCCCCTAGATGTCTTTAGCCTTGGTCCTATGTTTCCACGTACTCCTATCCTAGACCATATCCTTAGAGAGGTGTCACTCCAACGAATCTTGGCTAATCTTCTCCTCCCACGTCATTTTAGGCCAACTATACTCGTACACCCCTTGACATTTAGGGTCTTTACTGCTCAAACTAGTTTTGTTGTTTGTCTTCTCTTCACATGCCCAAACCATCTTAATCTCCCCTTTTTAATCTTATCAACTATATTAGCTACTCCTAACCTGCGTCTAAAAACCTCATTCCTTATCCGGTCTAACCTTGTATTCCCACACATCCACCTCAACATCCTCATGTTTGCAACTTTCACCTTTGCTACTTCCATCTTGCGCGATTGGTTCTCATTGATTACCCAACACGTTTTTCATATAGCATAGCCGGGCGAACTACAACTTTATGAAATTTCTCCATTAAATTGGTTGGCAAGTTCTTATCACACAAAAGCATTGACGCTGACCCCCACCTACACTAGCGTGCCTGTTTAAGGTGTCGCACCATCACCCTACACATACGATCCTAGATACTTGAACTTAATTGTCTGCAGCACCGCCTGTCCTTTAATGATGATCTCAAATTGGTCATGCTCGCCAACTCCACTAAAATTGCAGTAAAGGTCTTTAGTCTTTGAGCCATTGATCTTTAGTCCTTTGCTCTCTAAAACCTGCTCTTCATTTCTACCAACATTTGCTAATCTACCGCCTCCTTTTGTGTTGCAAAACTAGCAAAAGCTTTCAATTATAGTTTCAACCTCTGAAAACAAAATTATCCATTAGCAACTCATATGTTACATTGTTTCTTGTTTCTAAAATTATTGACCGGCAATCTAGCGGAAGAAAGACATTGTTATTCCCTATCATATGAATGTTTTCAAGTGTTTTTAGCCATTGGCCTCATGGTGTGTGTGTGTGGGGGGGGGGGGGGGGGGGGGGGATGATGGTTGCAACAGTAGCCTTTAGGTTTAAGCAAACAACATATGGGATGGTAAGGAAGAATAAAAAGGAACTGACTAGGTTTTAGAGTTGATTCATGTTTAACCATGTCATAAGAGTACTAGGGGCACAACTTGAACTACCCGAGCACACCAAATTATATCAACCAATGATTGACCGATACCTTATTTTTACTAAAATCTACCCAAAACTACCCAGAATCCCAAACACGTTTTCCACAATTCACATGGCTCCTTCGGCTTGTACCACCCGAACTGTAGTACCCGAATAAAAGTACCCGAGGGCAGGAGGCGGTGTTGTCGTCCAATCTGAGCTAACCAAATGGGGCATTCGGGGTTGCTCCGAATACCCTAAGGGTTCTTGAAGAAAGACTTGACCAAGGTTTGAAATCATGCCTATGTTGACCTATTAACCACCAACTCATCTCATCTAGCCAATCAAATTTACCACTTCTAAACACATACAAGAAAATGAAAATTTTAGGGCATATTTGGTTTTAATTTATCAAGAATTAGAATTTGAATTCCATTCACTAGATATGTTTGGTTAGGTAAGAGAAGAAATTGATATTGGAACTAATTCCAACAAAATTCTTCATCTAATGAAATTCACAAATCCCTTCAAAAATCCAAATGAAAGTTTGAAAAATCCAAAGGAAAGTTTCACTATGAGTTGAACTAGCCGAAATCCAAAGTGATGAACTGCATGGTGAGTGAACGGGGTCTTCAGGGAGGGAAGTGATGGGCGTCATAGATGAACTAAGGGTTGGATATTAAAGGCAGTTTTGAATTTTTTTTCTTTTTTTATTGTTTTAGACTCCATTTCCATTCATAAATTTACAAATCAACAGTAGAATTCCACCAATTTCCAATTCCTTTCAAAAAGTTTTCCGACCCCCTTTAAGCACTGGAGACCAAGTATCCACAAGTTTTTGAGGTTTCCAGCACAAGTATCATTCCGTAGTATTTGGAAACACTAAACTAGAAAAAAAATTAATAAAGAACTGCTTTACAAAACCTACCCATAAACTCGATCACGGAAACCAATAGTATTAAAAAAAATATTTTCAATGAAGTACCTGCAATTTTAGTTGAACATATTTGGAAGTGGTCTAACAGCCATGAATGCATCAACCATCTGCAACAACAGACAAAGTAATGTGTAAAATCTCCCTCTGTTTAACCACCCAAAGTGTTTTGAAACACGATTGTTATATTTTATTTTATTTTACTTTTTTACTGTTTATTTTCAGGAGTTCATGCACACATACCTCATCTGTGACTGCAGCCCTTGCTGCCTGGTGTCTTTCAACCAATCCAGTTAAAACGTCGATTAATCTCATTTTCACTTCACCTGTAAGCATGCGTCCCGAACCATATTCCTGAAATATTAAACAAAAGAAGATTTTAATTCTGTGGGATTGGACAAATTTTGCATCTTTACAACAATTTAAAAGTGTCAAATAGTTTTATTACCTTCCTAATATGTTCAAGTTCATCGTCATCATCCAAGAAGAAACTAAGGAATTTGAAAGGTATATCCACCTACAAAACATGTCATATTTAATAAATCGAACAGATTGAAAGTACCCCTAAGTGTATTCAGATGAATATAATCATTTTATTCCAAGAATTATGTTATTAATGCAATAGCCTAAGGTTTTCATAATCTTAATTTAAACATTAACTATTTATAAAATCCAAAAAGATTGTTTTTCTGGGTCATCCCTACGCAACCCAATCCATACTAAAAGTTACACATTTTGACCCAAACTTCTTTCAAATGCAACTCAACCCACCCATATAACACCTCAAGAGTATATGAACAAAAGAAAAAGAAATCAAAAGAAGTAGTACTTTAAAGAAAAAGTTATCTCCATATCCCAGCAAAATTGTAATCATAATACTCGATACAGTGTTAGGAAAAACAATGTTAGACTATAATTCAAATGTTTTATAAATCCTACAATCATGAAAAAACAGGTGACTTTACAAAACGTCAACAAATCAACATGGTCAATACTAATTCAAGTGTTTTTTATATTCAATTTTTAAAAGAACCAAAGATGTAATTCTAAATGGTCTCGATTCTCAACATAAACTTTTGCTAGGAATCATTTATGTACCTCAAGGTTAGCTCCATACTTCCTATGATTCTCAACAGAATCTTGCCCTCCCGAGAAAGCAAATTTATTTACCTATAGAATACATTTATATAACAGTAAAAGAATAAGATAGGGACATTATGACTGTATGCTAATACTACAAGTATAAAAGGACCACATGAGATAATTAGATTCAAAAGGTTAACGTCCATTTGCAAATTAACATGCCATAATACATAAATTTAAGCGAACTTGTAACTCAATATAAGATAAGGAACATAGAATATCAAACACCTTGGTCTTGATCTGCTTTTGAGAGTCGGTCACGTATATTGCGGAATTTGGATCCGTGGCTGACATTTTGCCAGTTTCTCCCTGAAAAACATTTAGAAAATTAAATAAACATATCAAAAACAAAACAGACTTGTCTATAAATACATAAAAGCTCAATTGAGCTGTATTGTACCTGAAGGGCAGGAAAGAATAATGACTCTATTAATGCAGGCTTATTATAACCTAACCGGGGAGCAACATCCCGTGTCATCCTGAAATAAGGATCCTGAAGCAATACAAAGATTTAAAAACAATTATTCAATAATGTATATCTCCATCTCTAGAATCATGTTCTACTTGTTTAATTCTATATTTACCAATCAAATTAAAGTGTCACAAGAGTTTGATGCTTATCAATTACCATGATGTTTAAATCTAACTATTTCTTCACAGTCAACTGAAGGGGAAATTTCAACCATTCATTTATTTAGTGGGTCGGTTTGGACGGGTCAAATTACTCAAATCCAAGAAAAAATAACTAGGGGGAGAAAGTCAACCTGGTTTAAAGCACCCAAACTCTTCCGTGTCTTTTATAACAAATTTTGAGGTATGTAAGCAATATTATGGCCAATTTTCACAATGGTTATAATAGTTTCGCCTATTGTAAGCATTAAACAGCCTTCATTCACAGTGACAATCACCTCTACTTCTAACAGATCTAGAAACAGTTGAGAATTCTGAACAAATAGATATGAAAAAGTAGGATATACCGATATAATATATCAAAAAAGTCAACCTGATCAATTGCACATGGAATTAGGCAGCGAAGTTTATCTTTGCCGGAAAACAAGTGCGGAAATGAACTGGGGAATGATGGAACAGCCTGCAGAAAAAGCATGTTCATAATTACTTAAACTATTATACTACTATGAGTTTTGCTGTTTTGGAACAAAAGTTTAAGCCCAGCATTGCATAAACATGATTAGTTGTGATTTAAAGTTCTTACAAATCGTGTTCCAACTTCTTCCGGAGTCAAAAAGCCTTTATTTTAATCATATAATTTGGAATAAGAAATCATCTTTTCTTCTTTTGTGAGAGTGCGGAAAATGTGTTGCATTCTTCACTTACTAGCTTCTTTTAACGATTTAAGTTTCCATTTATAAATTCGTTGAAGTGCAAGATCATGAGCAAATATGTAGAAATGCTGACCTGAACTGGTGGAAAACTGATTTTTCCAATATGATCTTCACCAGTAAAACCAAATATGCCAACAACCTGCATAATTTACTAAAGAGCATTCTTAGAATTATAAAGCTCTGATCGATAACATTTTGGAAACAGTAAAAGGAAAACTTTGTAACATTATCACACTATTAATTCTGACCTTATTGTATGTGACACATTTTGCAACCTTTACCATGTTCTCATAAAAGGCACTGCATGTGAAATTTCACATTAAGGCTTCAGTGGATACAACAAGCCAATATAAAATATAAAAGAATTCAAAGACAAAAAGTTTGTTTTTTCCTTCTGAAATTGTTAAAATTTTGCACATCATGTTACCCCAAGTTTCAGTCCAACAACCATTGTAGCAGTTGGATTATAGATCACCGGTAATATTTCCCTTCTATAAGTTATAGAAGTGACAATTCAACCAATTTACTTTTGAATGGGTTGAATCGAGTAGTGTTTCACATCTAAAAGACAAAAAAATTAAAGAGAAGGGTCAAGGTAGTTTTTTTTAAGCATGAAAACTGCCTAGATCATTTATTCAAAAAACATACTTTTATTATACTTTCCAATTTCCATCATATTTAACGCTAGTTATTAACTTTTTAAATGGACAGAAGTGTTACAAGTCAACCCAACCCGACCTACATTATGCTATTATTAGTTATAAAGAGTTACCAGTTTCCCTACCCACCCATTTTGCAACCTTTGATTAGTTTCTGTACATATTCACCTACAATGATGTTTGAGAAATCACCATCCAACACCATATATGGTTTCAGAAAATTATAAACCATGTTACTTAAGCATATCACATAAAAGTTTTCAATTTCATTATGAAGAAAAAAAAATAACTTATTTTGTTTCTGTGCGGAGACAAGATTCAATTTGTATTATCTCTATGTAGGTGATACGTAACCGCGGGTTTGAACCGGTTGCAATGGGGCAGATCCAACTGGATCATGGATCCTGTTTTGAGTCGGTCAAAAGGCAGTAGCAAAATGGGGTTAGTGGGGTAGAAGTTAGTGGGGGCAGTTAGTAGTATCTTGCTTTATATATAATTATTTTAATGTTCTAGGTTAGGTGTGGAGTAATTGGTTTTGTTTGGTTTTGTATTTTGGAGACTGGTCCATCTCGAAGGACTGCATTGTTCTTGTTTCTTGTTTAATTGCAATCAAGCCTACTAGAGTTCTATCAATTTGGTTCCATTGCCAGGAAATCGAACGGCACCTACAACCCAGAATTTGGTAGATCAGTTAGCAACCATTTTAGAAAAATTTGATGCTATTCTTGCATCTTTGAGGGAAGATGTTGAAGAAATCAAAGCTCAGGGCACACAGAAGGTCGAACTACAGCAAAACCGCCACCACCGGAGCTACTGGCTACGTCACCAACACCGCCCAAATAACTGAATCCACCACCGGGACTACCGACTACGCCACCACCATCGCCAAAATTACCGACTCCACCACCTCTGCCGCCAAAACTACCGGGACTGCTGCTGCCGCCGCCAAAGCAACCATCTTCCATCACTAAAACTACCGACACATCAACCACCACCACCGAAACTACCCATTTTGACTACATCAATAACCATCTTGACACACAAAAAGACATCCTAGCCTCCAGGCCCTCCACCCTTGCAGAAGAGAGCTTACTCTCTGTTTTTCCACCAAAAATCAAAAAACTTGGTTGGGAATTGTGTCGTTACATCAACAAGCATCATAAAGATGATATATTGGAGTGCTTTGAAAATAAGAAGTTGATGTATCAACAGGAGAAGGAATCAAATGAGCCCTATAAAGAATGATGTATGTGGATGTATATGACAAAGCTAGTTTGCTACAACATGAGAAGGGACATATGGATGTATTGTTTATCAACTAGGGTTTTTACCTTGTAATTGGAGATTTAGCCTATCTCGAATCAGGCTTTTTAATCATAAATCTAAGCTTTCGATTTCCGGTATCTATCAATTGGTTCCATTGCTGGGAATAGAATGGCGCCACAGACCCCGAGTTCGCAAGAAGGAAGTGCTTCCAATCCTAATCCTGTTGCGGTTCAACTTGCGGCCATTGCTGCAAGGTTCCATGGAATCACTCAAGGAAGATGTTGCGGTGCTGAAATCGCACGTAGAGAAATCAGGCGGTGGGAAGACAAGGTTTGAAGATGGAGATTCTTCTTGGAACCGCAACCGCAACTATCGACCCACCTCTAAAATCACATTCCCAGCCTTCGAAAGTGGGGACCCTAGAGGATGTATACTCAAGGCTGAAAAATATCTCAGATTTTACAACATTGCCGATGAAGATAAAGTTGATGTAGCTTCCATGCATTTGGAAGGGGAAGCTTTAGATCTATACTCTTGGTTGTCAGTCGACAATGCTATCACTTACCGGGAGGAATTGGTACACGCGTTGCAAAAGAATTTTGGTCCAGCGGAATTCTAGCATCAAGCAAACCGGCACCGTGTATGAATATCGTCAAGAATTCGCAAAGAGATCGGCAAGGGTCTCTAATTGGCTGGACCACTGTCTTCTCGGGGTGTTTTTGAATGGGCTTAAAGAAGAACTGAAATCGGATGTTCGCATTCATAAACCTCGGACGGTTTACAACGCCATGAGTTTAGCTTTGGAGTATGAAACGAAAATGGGGCAGATTCGAAACAGTAAGAATGCTCTCACACCTGCAAGCAACAAACCAGATCCAGTAAACACCAACCTGGTTTCATCACCTGCAACTTTAACTCCAGAACAACAGAAAACATCTTTTGGTATCTCTGATGTTGAAAAACAAGCCCGATTCGTTAAAGGTGAGTGCTTTCATTGCGGGGATAAGTACAAACCTGGCACCGTTGCAAAACGAGTACTTTCCAGATGATAGAAGCAACCAACGAAACAGAGGATCATATAGCCACCAACATTGAGTGTAAACAGTTCAATCATGAGGAAATGGCAGAAATCAGCCTTCATGCCATATTGGGGAAGACGCACACCCCTACTCTAACTATTCCTGGTACCATATCGGAGGTATTGATTTTGATTGATAGTGGGTCAACCCACAATTTTATTGCTAACTCTTTTGTTACGGAAGTGAACCTTCCGACAGAAACAGCGATCCCTTTTGGTGTGCGGATCGGCAACTACGAGATCATTAGTTGTAATCAGATTTGTAAGGATGTTATGTTAAAAATCTCGGATCTGCACATCACTCAAGACTTTTATCCATTTTCACTAGGGGGAGCCGACGTGGTACTCGGAGTTCAATGATTAGCCACTTTCAATACGGTACAGGCTAACTGGAACAAGATGTTCTTGGTATTTAATATCGCAGGTCGAGAGTATAAGCTGCAAGGTCGACCACCAGAAAGTCAAAATTCTACACAGTTCCATCATCTCGCTATGGAACCCTTCGAGAAAGAACTGAACGAAAGCACTTTGTTTCCCCTACCCGACTTGAGGACAAGTCGTTTCTCCAGGGCCGAAGAAGTGATACGTAACCACGAGTTTGAACCAGTTGCAATGGGGCAAATCCAACTGGATCATGGATCCTGTTTTGAGTCGGTCAAAAGGCAGTAGCACAGATGGGGTTACTGGGGTAGAAGTTAGTGGGGGCCGTTAGTAGTATCTTGCTTTATATATAATTATTTTAATGTTCTAGGTTAGGTGTGGAGTATTTGGTTTTGTTTGGTTTTGTATTTTGGAGACGGGTTCATCTCGAAGGACTGCACTGTTCTTGTTTCTTAGTTAATTGCAATCAAGCCTACTAGAGTTCTGTCAGTGGGTCTTATAAGTAACCTGACCGTTTACCCAACATTTCTCTATATAGTCAAGATCAAGAACTAGATTCAATTTAATTTGAGTATGTCATGATTCACACTATTCCATAAATTGTAATCTCACAGAATATTAATAACATCACCCCAATTTACATAATGACCTCGTATTATCATAATGCATGCTATCATTGAAGACTGTTATGAATATAGAAAGTGAAAAAAAAAAATTTGAGTTCCATGCAAAGCATATGAAACGTATGTAAAAAGAAGCAAAATTTACTTATAAAGATGCATACAATACTTACCCACCAACATAATCAAAATCTGAGAAGATAAAGGTCCTTGAGATGTCAAATCCACAAGCAATTATATCTTTTGCATTCTCACGAGCAAGTCTCTTGCTCTCTTCTACTGTGAGGTTCTTCCACATGCATTTTTCATCATCCGTTAGTTGTACGACTAGCGGAACCTTAAAAGCCTCCTGTAAATATCTGCAATTCAGTCTTAGAGCATGCTTGAGTGCCTTACGATGTAATGTGGTTTCTACCATAAAGAGCCATTCAAGACGTTTACCATTTACAGGGAATCAAATTACAGGTGGCAAATTCAATTCAACCCATTTATATCCAGCGGGTCAAAAAAGTAATAGTTTAAAAAAAGCTAAAAGGAAATAGACCAAATTGACAACCATCAGCCAAAGTGTATTCATAACTCAAAAAATATTGTTACCATAGTAACATACTCCTAAGAACATATTTTAAAACCCAACTTTTTGTAAAGGGAATAAACTTTGACAAAAAGTGTTTTAGGTCAACCCAACACATAGTCTCTGTTGGGTTTGTGAAGGCTTTGGGCTTGGGCCCATGTTTAAGTTTTCTTGTTCATTAAGTTGTTAACCCTAATTAGTCTCTATATATATCCATGTCATGCATTTGTAATCTTTGTACTGAGCAAATAAATAAAACCCTAGTTGCAGCCCGTGGACGTAGGTCACATCGACCGAACCACGTTAAATTCTCGTGTTCTTATTGCTTTCGTGTGCGTACGAGTGTTTTGTGTTTATTTCCGCTGCGTAAAGATACCTAACAACTGGTATCAGAGCATCAGGCTCTTGAAGATTTCGTACGAAACACGCCGCCGTGTACCTAGGGTTTCTACCGCCGCCGCCGCCGCAATCGCCTAGGGTTCTGCGCAGCAGCCGCCGCCACCTAGGGTTTCTGCGTCGCCGCCGCCACCTAGGGTTTCTGCGTCGCCGTCGCCGCCGCCGTCTAGGGTTTCTGCCGTCGCCGCCGCCGTCTAGGGTTTCTGCCGTCGCCGCCGTCACCTAGGGTTTCTGCGCCGCCGCCTAGGGTTTTGGTGGAAGTACCGGATCTGGTTTGTCTATTCTTTTGTTGACTAGTTATCAACTGTTCAGCGCGCTTGTTTTTTGAAGACTTGTCTCTGTTTTGCTATTATGGCTGAAGACGGGAAGACTGTGATCGAAAAGTTTAATGGCACTGATTTTGGTTGGTGGAAAATGCAAATAGAAGCATTATTATGTCAAAAGGATTTGGATATGGTACTGGAAAAGAAACCGGAGAGTATGGAGAAAGCTGAAGAAACAGTTTGGAATTCCAAGGACAAGAAAGCTAGAGCAGTTATTATGTTATCTTTGACGAAGAGCGTTGCTTTTAACATCATGAAAGAAACCACTGCAAGTGGTATGATGTTGGCTCTGTCAAATATGTATGAAAAGCCGTCTGCTGCTAACAAGGTGTTCTTGATGAGGGAACTGTTCATGACGAGAATGAAAGAGGGAAGCTCAGTCACCTCTCACATTAATGATCTGATGTCTATTCTTACCAGATTAGAATTAGTGGGAATAAAATTCGATAATGAGACTCGAGCTCTGGTGTTGCTATCTTCACTGCCTGACAGTTGGTCCGGGACTGTAACTGCTGTTACAAATTCGATGGGGGCTAACGAAATGACATTTGAAAAGATCCGAGACATTATGATAGGTGAAGACACACGTCTGAAAAGTGCAAATGTTGAATCATCTTCTGAGATGTTACATGTTGGCAAAGGAAGGGAAAATAGCCGAGGCAGTGGGAGTCGGGGAAAGAGTTCAACTCGGACTCGGAAAAATGTGAGGTGCTGGAACTGCAACGAAGATGGACACATTAAGAGTCAATTTCCAAAGAAAGGTCTGAACACTGCTGCTGAGGATGTCAATGATGGTGACGTGTTAATCCTTGAGGCTGAAAACAGTGTGGACTCTTGGATCATGGATTCTGGTTCTTCGTTTCACGCCGTACACAGCGGTGAAATGATGGTGAATCTGAAAACAGGCGATTTTGGGAAGGTACGTCTCGCTGATGGCAGAATGCTTGATGCAATGGGCATGGGTGATATTGATTTGGTGACTCCATTGGGAACTACATGGAACCTGAAGAATGTCAAGGTGATTCCGGGTTTGAAAAGAAATTAATTTCTGTTAGTAAACTGGATGAACAAGGATTGGAAGTCAGGTTTGGTGATGGTAAATGGAGGGTAATCAGTGGAAACCAGGTGATTGCTCGTGGTGATAAGCATGGGTCATTGTACATGGTGGAGGTACCTGCTGAGGGATTGATCAACCCGGTTAAGCAAGTCAAAGTTGGGTTCGCTAAATCTGCTGCTAAGAGAGTTCATTTTGCAAACATGAAGTCTGGAGCAGAGATTGTAGCTGAATAGGGTCAGAAGTCTAAACCAGTCAGAGAATTTTGTGACAGTGGGAGCATGGGGCATGTTTCGGGTACAGTCAAGAAGAATCGTTGGGTTTTGAAGACTAAGACTGGAAAATTCTCTCCTGGTGATTGTTTGCTGAATTTGGGGAGTGTTAGTGGTTCTCGGTGTATCTCTGAATCTGGTGGATCGTGTAAACCAGTTGAGACAGAGGATGGGTCGCTAGTGGAATTTGCCACGACTGAGTTGGAGCTCGGGAGAGCTTCAACTGGCCCTTCTGGTACTTGATGATGAGGGGTTGCTGCAACTAGGAGATGTGATGGAGTCTTAGCTTGTTCTTTGGGAACTGGAGGCTTGGAAGACTTGTTTAAAGATTACTGAAGTTACTAGACGACTGGGTTGCTATGTACTTGAATGGCGGGCTAGAATTTATCGCAAAGCCTTCAAGTGGGAGATTGTTGGGTTTGTGAAGGCTTTGGGCTTGGGCCCATGTTTAAGTTTTCTTGTTCATTAAGTTGTTAACCCTAATTAGTCTCTATATATATCCATGTCATGCATTTGTAATCTTTGTACTGAGCAAATAAATAAAACCCTAGTTGCAGCCCGTGGACGTAGGTCACATCGACCGAACCACGTTAAATTCTCGTGTTCTTATTGCTTTCGTGTGCGTACGAGTGTTTTGTGTTTATTTCCGCTGCGTAAAGATACCTAACAGTCTCTACTCCAATTGCAAAAATGATAAAGCTTACTTTGTGAACATGAAAGGAACAAGATGCCCCAAATGCAAAGCTTCAGAAGAAGGACCTCTGCCTGTATAAAGATAGAACTTTTCACCACGTTCATAAGCATCCAAAATCTCATTGAAGTCCCTGTTTTGTAATACACATGGATTAGATATATACACATCAAGTTCTATAGCCAAAACATCCATTAAACATATTTATTATGTATTCAAACTCACATATATCATTGTAACCAATGAACCCAAAGTCATTAAAATATTAGAAACAATATATTTCAACTAGATAGCTTGAGAAGTAACATTGATTATCAATTGCAAAAATAAATAACGGTTAAAAGTAATTTAGTACACTGACTATCCATTGACTACATTTCATATTGAAATCACAAAGTAATTAATTTAAAATCTCAAAATTATATTTGTGAATTGCACATGCAACATATAAGTAAATCAGAGCCCTAAACTTTCACATTTTGACCTTGTAGAATTCCAAAATTCCTTTGATTATTTAGCTTTCCAGCTCACCATAATGCAATATCAAAATTTCAAAGCCTAAAGTTCAAGAGTAAAGTAAAACCAAGTCATAAATGCATGAAATATCAATTTAACAAGGACATTGCACATTAACCAATTAAATTACATTTTATATTAAAATTTAAGCACACTACCATACTTGTAAAGCTAATTTCATTTATCACTTAAATCATTCAAATCTTCAAATCGTCAAATACACTCTTTACTCTCAACAATCAATGTGAATCGATTTGAAAACATAATATTGTTCATCAGTGTTCTTCTAGAGAGACATTTCGAATTCGAACAACCTGTTAAGACCCATACTTCACTTTCTGATCTTGATTATACCAAAATCTCAGCTATATGACTACATTTAAGATCAGTACATCTAAAGTTCACTAACTCGAAACTCCATGGATTACTATGAGTACCTGTGAGCGAAAAAAACGTTACGACGAAGGAAGACATGAGGAGGCCGAGAAGTGAGTCGAAAAACTCGATCAACTAAAGACTGATCGAGCCTCTGGCAACCAAATTGGTCAATGATCTTGTCATAATCAATCTTACCCTTAGCAGACACTACCCATGGATTCACCACTTGCTGCTGTTCTTCTTCCGTTTTTGTTTCCTTCTCCATTAATGCTGATTAACCCAATAACAGAAACTGAATGCTGATTGAACTCGTAGGGATTGTGTATGAATTAGGGTTATATATATGAAGGCATGTGAAAAAATATTGAATTTTATGATTACGGTGATTGTGGTCGAAATCATTAAAGCAAAATAAAAACTGGTAATGCATGTTGTAGAAATTAAAGTGTAGTAGAACATTATATTATAGCAGTTTAATTTAATTACCTGCAAGATGAAGAACTACGAGCTTCAAGTTCGGACCTTTGCCGTCAATATCATCACCTCAACAATTTAGGGTTTAGCCCCATTATATTGAATCAACATACTAATCAAACAAACCGAATTGCCCTTCATGTTTGTTTGTTTTTCTCTTTTTTTATTAATCACAAACTAATAAAATTATTATTTAGTAGTTTACAAGTTTCATTCTTGATGGATGATGTTTAATAGTTATATATTTGATTTTTTAATTTTTAGTTTAGAATAAATTACTATTTTGGTTTTTATGATTTTATCATTTTAATTATTTAAATTCAAACAAAAAATTACTAACAAGTTAGCCATATGATTTGTATTCTATAATCATTTTAGTTCAATACAATAAAAGAGTTAGATTTTTTTGTTATTTTCTAATAAAATGATCAAAATATCATTGGATTGAAAGAGTTATGTATATAATTATTTTTATTTTTATTTTTCAATGTTTTTAAAATTTATTTTTAAACTGTGCAGTTTTAAGCGTCGTATTTAAACTGCTTATCCTATTTAACAGAAAATTTAAAATTGTTCAGCTTATTACACTACTTCTTTAAACCGTTAGGCTTATTTAAACGTCTTTTCTAAATTGTTTGTTTTATTTAAATCGTAAAAATATTTTATTTAAACGAGTTTTTTTAATCGTTCAATTCTCCTAAGCGTCTTTTTATATTTTTTTATTTTATTTGTATATTATTTTTTAACGTTTCGGTTCATTTAAACGAATTTTTATATTGTTCTTTTATTTGAACGTCTTTTTATTAAACCGTTCTTTATTAAAGCTTCTTTTTTAAATAATTCATTTTATGAAAACATCTTTTTATGTTTTTTGATTTTTTTATCTTCTTCTATTTAGTTTACTACTTTTATGTCATTTGTATTGTTTTTAGGATTAACTTGGGTTTTGATTATTACAATTAGGGCTTCTACAATGTTAAATCTTTCTACTCTAATAAAATAATAACTATGGGTGACACGGGTCAACATCATATTTATTTTCATCAAAAATTTCTAGCTTCTCTCTTATATTAAATTATTACATTAATTACTAATAATATTATTTAATACTTTTAGATTAAAAAATAGTTTTAATACATAAAAAAGAGATCTTTTTTAATGTTATTCTAAAACAAATTTTTACAAAAAGAAAATTTTCTAATACATCGATTTTTTAAAATACGAAATACTTTAAAAAATTAGGAGTTATAGGAAGAAAACTTTTCTAAAAAAGTTTATTTTGAAATAAAATGTTTAATTTATTTTTAAAAAAAACAAAAAAAATATTTAAAAATAAAATTTTTAAAAAGTTGATATCATTTTTTTATTATTTATAGTCGTTACTCATACATAATTTCAATATTATTTTTTCTAGAATATTATTTTATAATTAATAATCTTTAATTTTATTAAATATTTTATTTATTCAACTCGTAAATTACACGGGTTTACTAAAGCTAGTTACTTATATTTAGCTTATTTAAATATTTTTTTAAGTTTTTCGTTGCATTTGAATAACCAATCAGTTTGAAAAAGACGTCTAAAAATAACAAACAATTTAAAAAAGAATTTTAATAAGTACAACGGTTAAAAAGCCATTTAAATGAAATGTTTGAAATACGTAACGGTTTTAAAACATGTTTAAGTAAGATGATTGATTTAAAAAATAAGTATAAAAGCTGAACGACTTCAAGATGAATGATTTTAAAAATTGTTTAAAAAACCAACTTTCTAAAAAACATGTTTAAAAACCAATTGTTTATAAAAGGACGTTTAGAAAACCAAATAGTATAAATATGCTTAAAAAAAAATTTAGTAAATTACATTCTCGTTTTAAAATCCAAACGGTTTTAAAAAATAGTTTTAAAAACTTTGAAAAATAAAAATACAAAAAATAATCATTTCTTTTATACATGCATATGTATGTGTGTGTGTGTGTATGATGTCTGTGTGATAGAGTAAATTATGTTTTTAGTCCCTAAGGTTATTAAGCATTTCAGTACAAGGACATTTTGATTATTTTATTAGAAACTAACAGAAAGAGTTATAGAATACAAACCACGGACTTGAATTGTTAGAAAATTCTTTTTTGTACTAAAATGGTTAAAATAATCAAAACAGAAGGAATAAAATAGTAATTTACTATTTTATTTATTACAAACTAGTATGAACCTTCATATGAAGAGTGTGCATAAACCTGCAAAAGAAACTAACGCTGAAATATTGCCATGAACTTACATGCCTATGAAACTATATAATTTGACCACTTGGGATTTTAAAAAAATTATTTAAAAATAATTCAAATATTATTCTCTCTCAACAATTTTAATTACCTTTCTCTCAATCCCACAATCTAGTTCATCCTTGTTCCACAGTGAATCTATTTACAAATTTTATCGTCAATTGATATGAATGTTCGAAACTTTCAGTTTCTCGCTATAATTGCTCAAGCAAAAATAGGATTTGAAGTTAAAGATACCGTAAGGTCAGTGGTTCATGTATGTAGAGATAGTAGCCTCGATTATCATCTCGTGACATATTACTTCTTGGCGGACCCAAAATTTGGTGAAGACGTTTCATATGAAGGGTTTGTTTGTGAAGACAACTATTTTACAAATAGTTAGTGATATTAAGAGAAACTTTGAATATCTCCAAACATTGTTGATATGGGCCCAAGTGTTAAAGACCGAGCCTTAATGTTTTTGGAGGCTCAAGACGGCGCTACACGAAAATGGGCATAACCTGGGCTACGAGCCTCCGTTTCTGACGTGCTACCAGTCAAAACGACTGTGGAAACGACGGCTACGTCATGGTAACCAGTCGTAGGCGGGTTATCCTATTATTTTTCCAAAATAAGGCCTATAAATGGGTTTTTGGGCCACTTTTATGTTTTTTTCTAGATTTTCGGTTTTGTTTTGGGCTTTTGTTTGGCCTATGATTGTTTGTTTTAGGCCCGTTCGAATTTTGGCTTGTTATTTAAGTTGTCTTGATGTAATTTGGATGGTCACTTGATCATTTCTGCAATTAAAAGTTTGTCTTTTCAAATTCGTGACTTTTGGGGTCGAATTTTGGGTTTGGGTGAAGATCATCACGGGTATTCGCAGAATCAACGTGTTTGAGCTTCGATTTCATTCCGTGCGCTACATCAATTGTATGATACTAGACGGAAAAGAAGTTTTATTCATTTCAATTTCAAATATATTCATTTGTAATAACTAATACGTCACTAGCATGTGAGTTCTTAAATAGTTAAATGGAACTTCAAAGTTCTCTAAACAACTTATGATGCTAGTTCATTAACTACTGACTTTTATCTGCTTTCTTATTGTTAAACGCAAATAACATTGTACTCGTAATTACTTGTAAAGTTAAATTTATATAGAATCTGAGGATTTTTTTAGCATAAATGTTAGAAAAGTACTAGTGGACTCATCAAAAAAGACTTTTACTAGTGGGCTCATTCAGTGTTAATTTGAGTTCTGCACTCAAAAACATACATACAATTTAGACACGTGTGAAAGGTGTTTAATGTAATTTTTACTACGTACGAGTTTACACCTTGTTGTCTAATTTTCCTTTGTTTATTGCGTTTGCTAAAATATGCATGACATCCTTTAAAAATCAATTTTTTTACTTGTATAAAATTTTTGACTGACAAACTACAGGGGAAACTTAATGAATTGTTAATTGCAGTTTATATTTTAGAGCAACTTATTTTAATATTAAAAAAACTACTAAACCATGAAACCAAACCGTAACTAAACGTTAGTAAAGGTCTAGCTCACGTTTGGTTTGGTTATAATTTCTAATGGTTTACTTTTGGTTTTCGATGATACAAAACTGTTATTAAAGGTCTAGCTCATGTTTTCTTTTAAAACAGTCAAAACTAGACCATGAACACCCGCTAAAAAAAGAACATCGTGTACCCCTTTTTTATTAGGTTTTGGATCAACAACCGTTCATCTATCTATCCCAATTTTGATTTGTGTTGTTTTTGGCTCAGTCAGTTCTTAAGATTTGTTTGGACCATTTAAAATTCAGAAAAGATTTGATTATAATGACAGTTTATCTAGCATTAACTGGTTTGATGTCTTACTGATTCAAGGTGGGCTTTTTGGTTCTATATGTTTTTTTTAGTTTGCTATGACGATTAATTCTTACTTTTATTTGATTGATTATGTATTATATTTATCTTCTGCGAGTCTTCACTAATTCAATGTGGTTATTTATATACTAACATTTAGAAGTTAGTATGAACAGTGTTCTCTCATTACTAATTCAACGTCGTTGTTACCCAATAAGATTGAGAAAAAGAATGGTGAGTGTGAGAGCTTCGATGGAGTTGAGTGGTGGACTGCGGTTACAAAAGTTCCGGCATGAAGATGAGTACATTTGATAACAAATCTTCTAAAATGCAGAGTTGCATGCTTGGAATAATATTGGTGATTTTGTTAGAATAGGATGTGAAATTTTGTTTTCATAATGTCATACTGTAGCTAATCTTTTGGTGCTCGTATTGTAAATAACTTGCTATTAATTCATGTTGCCTGTAACGTGAGTCTTGCTTTTGTTCATCAATATATTGCGTACTATTTACATGAACTTATAACGTCATAGGCTAGCCAAATCTGCGTCGAAGGGCGGTATATACTCCTAGTTACATTACATACTATTAAAAGATAAACGATTTGAACAATAAATTACTAGGATTTATGCTTGGGGTTATAACTTACTACTTGTCTCTTCATCTTCTACTGAACCTGAGAGTGACGATGATAACTTCGTTAGGTTAACGGGTCAATTCTCTCTTTCTCTCTTTGTTCCCCTACAAGAGCGCCTCCAATTCCCTTATCATGTCGAAGTAGATTCGTTCTCAAAATTAATCTTTGTTCTATTGTCTTTCATCAAGGCGGAACTACCTAGGGAGGACAAGGCCACAACTAACACCATTTTTTTTTTTCAATTTCAAAAAGAACGTATAATACACAAATTCTGAATGACACAAATCTTTTATTACGATTGAAACCATTGTTTTTTGCTAATAAAGATATTTCCCCATTGCGCATTGGTTTTAAAAAGAATTATACAAACATTTTTTGTAAGTTAAAAAAGTATTTAAAAAGGTACATAAAAGTATAAATAAATATTGTTGTTTTAATTGTGTGGATTGTAGAATACTAAAATTAAAACCCAAATCCCTTGTTAATTCTTGTTTACTATTACTCAATTATTAATTAGCTAGTTTTACCGGTTGCAAAGAACACATGTTGGAAATCTATTGGTCTATCGTTTATTGAAGTTAATATTAGTTTAACCAGTTGCAACCATGAGTATTAATATATATATATATATATATTCAATGAAGCATGTAAAGACGGATTTACGTAATTAGTTGGGTGATGAATATATATATATATGATGCTTACATTTGCTATATTGAAGTAGAGCTTTTTGCAAAAATGCCATTAAAAAGATGTGATGGATTTGCATTTTAATAAAGTTGATTTTTTTCTTGTGATAATGTCTATTATTTGTTACTCGACCCGACCTTACCT
This sequence comes from Flaveria sonorensis, assembly GCA_025506505.1. Classification (NCBI taxonomy): domain Eukaryota; kingdom Viridiplantae; phylum Streptophyta; class Magnoliopsida; order Asterales; family Asteraceae; genus Flaveria; species Flaveria sonorensis. The sequence goes on along the minus strand of CM046440.1, from coordinate 12,904,666 downwards.
TTAACTAACCTAAAAATTATAACGTCTGGGGTGTTAGAATCCAAGAACGTAAAACACTGACACTATAGGAAAAAAGTTTCTGTTTTGCCACTATTTTTAATTTGATTACAAGAAGGATTTCTCTGCTTCGTTGAAATCAACTTTGAACTGAAATGTTTCTTGGCCTACTATGGTATTCCTTTTTTGTAGTTTTTAATTGATCAGGTTTGATGAAAAATTACACCGGAGTACTTCATCGGAATAGGAAAAGGTGTGGACATATATGTAAAAAAAACCCTTGAATCTGAATTTGGTGAAGAATACTGATTCCTGACATCATTCATCAAGGCTCCATTGTCTACAATCTTCTATTGTTTTGGTCTGGTATCTTCTTGATTTAGCTAAGATAGCTTCTAATTCCTCTCTTTGCAATTTAGATGGAAAGTGTTTGTTGAATTAACAAAGTGGATTTTGTCTCTTAACCTCATGACTCTCGATTTACAGTGAATGCAAAGAACAGAAGTGTTTCACACAAATGCTTGTGTATTTTCTGGATACTCAATACTCAAAGATTACAACGATAATAAAGAGAAAATAAACTTACTTGCTAGCCACTCATCCACTAACACACCACTATCTTGAATAAATAATAAACTAACTACCCACTACTTAGAAACAGACAAAGCAGTAGTCTAATAACATGCTGAAAATAAAATAATAGCACCACTAATAAACTTAAAAACATGCACACGTATGAGGCCCATCTACCAAACCCTTCTTCATCATTAGACCCAACTTGTCATAACCAACATGGTCTAATCGCTGGTGCCACATATTAGCATTTTCATGAGTTCCTTTAGCCTTATCAACATATGCTGTCTCGGCTGATAATACATACACAGACTCATTCTTGTGGCCTTGGAGGATCGGTTTCGACTGTGTTTCGAAAGTTTTGTAGATCTTGACATCTTTGGGACCAAATACAACATAGTGATTTTCCGAGGTGATTTGCGGTACCGAAAACAGGTTCTTCTTCATCCCGGGAACATGGTAAACATCATATAAAGTTAACCCGTGCTTGGAATCATCTCAGGGAAAGATCACATCATCCATATGAGCAATTGTGTGTTTTTAATTATCTGCGATAACCACAAACTTACTTCCTCCATATTTTACTGAATTACTCAAACGTTACGTTCTTTATCACCAGTCATATGATCAGTGCATCTGAAATCCACGATCCATGCATCCAACTTGTTACACCGACCTTCAAGCGTTGCACTTAAAGCCATCACCTCGTTTGTTTCCTCAATTTGAGCAGCTAATGCTTCCAACCATCTTCAACTCTGACAGCAGCAACATTGCCTTCTTCATCCGGTTTCGAGGGACAATTACATGCTAGATGTCCCCTCCGACCATAATTGTAACACTTGAACTGAGGACGTCTTCCCGGTTTCTGTTTTCTATTGCGAGAGGACTCACCTTTATCAAGATGTCTTTTCTTATCTGACTGTTCATGTGACTTAACCTTCTCATAATTGTGACCAGATCCATGCTGATGATGATGTTGAGACTTACCTCTAGTCTTCTCAGCATATAGAGCTTCTGATTCGTTTTTAGACGAGCTACCAATTGTTAGATCACCTAGGCGGTGGGGTACCGACTAGCGATTAATCGGGAGTAATCAGGATTAATCGGTTTGAAATTTCTATATATAATTTTCAGATCTATCTATATATATATACACATACATTTTTATATGTAATTCTTATAAAAATGTTAGTTATATATATATCTACATGTCTTGCCGGAAATTTTAAGTTTTCGCTGGAAATTTTAGACTTAGCCGGAAAGTCGTTAGAATCTCGCCGCAAAGTCGTCGGAATCTGGAAAAAATGCCGATGAGGGGCCAATTATCGGCCGAATAGGGCCAATTAGGATTAATCCTGATTTTTGACCTATTGACCGATTAGCGATTATTGTTGCCAATTAGCAAAAATCGAAGCGAGGAGCTTCCGGTTATGTGTTAGTCGCCGATTAATCAGCCGACTAATCTGATTTTTACAACACCGATTATAACATATATATATATATATATATATATATATATATATATATATATATATATATATAAAGAAAATCATAGAAATCATTAACATAATTTAAAACCCTTTTGTGTTTTTTAAATATTAAAAGGGTATTTAAGTATATATTACATATATGTTGAACATAAGTACAAAAATGAAGAGTGTTATGTATACGTAATACTATGTCAATGAAAAATTATCACGTATACGTAACCTATGTGTCATATATATGTAAAACTATCTTACAGTTTTCATTTTGATCTCTACCCATATCTATATACATACACAACCATATATAAAGGACGGAGATAAAAAAGATCTACAAATTATTTAATCATTTTCATTGGTTTTCTCTGATTTCACATAAATACGTGGTTTTTTTATAAACCCTCCACTAGGATAATAATACCTTTTTTTTTAACGACAAACATACGACCCTGCTTTAGAGGATATGTGTTATTTTAATCGGGCCAACCTATTCGTTTCCCAGCTGGGACCGCACCCCTAACCCCCTCAGGAGGAAACCCATTGTAGAAAACCCACCGACTCAACTCTGAATATTTTGCTCAGAGTGACACTTGAACCCATGACCTCCTCTTATTTACATATCATGGGTACCCCACCTTAACCAGTTAGACTAAAGATCATTGGTGAATAATAATATATATATGTTATATATATTAAATTATAGTTATATTAATATATATGTGTATATGTAATTAATAAATAACAAATAAATTGAGCTTTAGCTTGAAAATTAGCATTTTTTCTCAAAAAGGTATAGTTGAAAAATTCATTAATAAAATGGTATAGTTGGAAAATATTTACATTAGTTAGGTTTTGAATATTTTTTTTTTGTTTTTAACTCCTATTGTTATTGGTTACTTTTTCAAATGTTATTTAATACTTATATGATAATACCTTTAAATTTTGAAAAAAATATTTATGTAATTAAAGTTTTTTTAAATAGTTTTCCAGAAATTCTTTTTGAGTTTTTTTTTTCTAACACTAAAAGAACGTTTTTTTTTAAATGTTTGATAATATAGAAATGTCTTTATTTCATTAACATTTTAAAAGGAGACGTAATATTTTTTTTATCTTAGTTTTGTTTGTTTTTTATCATTTCTATTATACATTTTTTACAAAAAAATTCTTTTTTTATTCGTGTAACATTTCTTTTTCTAGAATTATTATTTTTCATTCCTGTAACATTTTTAGTATGAAAAATCTTTTATTTTTCTCTGTAACAAATTAGAACACCCCATTGTAAAAAGAATTCAAAATATATACCGTGATTTACGACAATCACTATGAAAAAAAATTACGAGCAAAAAGTTAAGCTACAAGATAATGCTAGCAATATTTTTCGTAGTGATAATAGTAAATCACGGTATATATTTTAAAACATTTATACAACAAAGGTGTTATAATCTGTAACAAAAAAAAACATAAGGCTGTTCATACTAAACAAAATGTTACACGAACGAAAAAAGAAATATTCAAGAAAAGATATGGTACAAGAATGAGAAAAGAAAATTTCTGAAAAAAGATTATAATAGAAACAAACATAACTAAAACAACAAAAAAGTTACATCTCCATTAAAATTGCTGAATGAAATAAAAGACGTTTCAATATTAATACAACTAGTATTTTTCATCGGTTGCACGCGTGAAAGCCAACTCGAAATGATTTGAAGTTGTAAAACCTCTCAGAACCAGTGTTCAGTTGCGGTTGCTAACCATACTCGGTAGTCACGCTCAAGCAACGAGACCACTCCGTTTATCCCATCACCGCCCTCGGAGTTCATCTAGTCAACAACACATTAGTAACAAACCGAAAAGACATCCATCAAAACCACGAAACCAATTCTATCAAACCATAGGCAAGTCTCGAATGAGGCAGCCCTTATCATCATCAACACCACAAAACCAATTCCATAGACACATCCCCAACCGAACCATCTAGCCAACAACATAAAAATGACAGCCATGCATCATGAGGTTGTACAATAAGCATCACAAATGGTACATACAATGAAAAACCCAAAAGATAAACACAAAAGCAAGTCTCAGATGACCATATCGTCATCATCATTGACACCACGAACCAGACAAAGGGGATCAGATACCGCAATGGCGGGAACATCAATCGGGGCACAACACCAACGGCGAGCCTAACCGTGTCTCAGATCCGGCAAAAATCTCTCTTTCTCTGTTCATATTCCGGTAAAAAAACAAGTATTTCCCTCTTTCTCTGAGAAGAAGAAAACACATCTTTCTCTCTCTATGTTATGATGAAAATGAAAGACTTTAAGCCAAAACGATGGGGCCAAAATATGAAAAAAAAGAAAACAATTACCCTATTCCTTCCATTTACTTTTTAAACATTATTATAGAATAATCAAACATTTTAGAAAACATTCTTATAGTTTTGGAAAAAAAAAACTCAAAAAGAAATTCTGGAAAACTATAAGAAAAGATTAATTTAACTAAAAAACATTTTTTAAATTTTAAGATATTATCCTATAAGTATTAAATAACATTTAAACAAGTAACTAATAATAATAGGAGTGAGAAACAAAAAAATCGATACTACACTATTTTGGTAAATATTTTATCAACTAACACCATTTTGGTAAATAAAATTTTAAACTACACCTTTTTAGAAAAAACTCTGAGAATTATCCAACGAGCTTTGGATACAGAGCTTGAAACGAGTCGAGCTTGAGCCCAGTTAAGCTTAAGGAGGCAAGCTCGAGCTCTTTAGCTCGTTTACATCCCTCTCTGTAATGTTATATTAGTCCTTGGAAAGGGAACATACAGTATCATAGTACAAACTAAGAGACAAAACCATGAGCCATGAGCCATGAGCATATAACCCTGTAAATTTGTAAAGCTATGACACCTTGTCAATGAGGATGTAAGTAGCACACTGAGTGCCAAATGATTATAGATATCATGTTACATATATAAACTATAAAACCAACATCCACATCATCCCGTAAGCGTTTCTGCTGCGATATGTACTCATTGCGCTTCGTTCTCGTGGCACTATTAAACTAGAATTGATCTTTTTTTTTTTTTTTGGTTGTTCTTCCTATTTTGTATCATATAGTGTAGTGAAAAAGAATGAGACCTGAAGGAACATCATCTTTTTAAGAAATTACGGGATCAGCTTTCGGAATGTTGGCAGAGGATTCCATGTTTCCCAGATTTTGTGTTTCTAGGGTAGGCACGATTGGAGGCTTCATTCTTTGTGTTACTGTCATGTGCAAACCTTCGGTTGTGTGAATCGTGGCTCCTGTGGTCATATTCACCTGAAAAAATATAAAATATAACAGTTTCATGCTTTAGTAAGGTCTCAAATTTATATTTGAGATTTCAAGTGTTTATAAACTGTCAGAAATTCTGACCAAACTACCAAAACCGAAACAAGCTGGTCGGTTGGACCAGTTTGAGATTTGTACTATTTGGTTTTGGCAGTTTGGCGGTTTAGATGTCTAGACGGCGGTTTAAACATGGAACTAGTCGTGTGAACAAAATGAGACGTTCAACCTTCATTATTTATCGACATATTTTCCGATCTTTAGCATATGCAATTATATATGTGTTCTATATTCATAAACTTATTTTGTGGTGATACCCGCCTGATTACCTGAAGTTGGATCCATACCCGTTTACCCGAATCAAAACCGAATATATAAAATATAAAAAATGGTATTTTGAAGTAGAAAAAAAATTGAAATTATTAAATTAGTAGAGTTGTTGGATGAGTATCTGATATTTCAAGTTGGTTTTGAGGTAGTTTTAAGATCGGGTGTTGTAATGGAAATCCAAATTGGTTATTTTTGACCACACATGATTGATCATAAACTAGCACATCCAATACCCGTAGAGAAACCCATCAACCGGCCAGTTAATAAGTACGGTTACCTAACAAGCATGGGACCAGGTATGGGACATCTATATCTATAGTATATAATAAAAAAGTACCTAGGATGCCACATGACACTTTCATGTTACTCCTCAAAAAAAAAAATTCCGCCTAAACTAATACATTACTTAGTCAAGTTTTTTATTTTAAGAAACTCAATTAATAGTAATAATTCATTTTTGTTTTAAATTTAATTTTTATATTATAAACTTTATTGTGTAATTATATTGTTTTGAACTATACATATTATTATAGCCAGATAAGATTCAATTTAAAAAAAAACTAAAATGAAAAAAATATTTATTGATATATTTATATTTTTATGTTAGTGTGATTTTAAGACAACTGGTTTTTAATTTTACACGGTCAGTTGTATGTTATATTATTCAAAAAAATATTCGAATATTTATAACTTATAAATGTAACTTTTTATTTTTTCATTGTTATAGTAATAAGTAACTTAATCATACGAAATATTTATACATTTATAAATTATGTTGTTTTCATATTTTCAACCCGTGTATTACACGGATTTATTAAAACTAGTGTTTCACAATCAGGTATGGGTGGGATTAACAAAAGCATCTCATACCTGATTCTAATATCATTCCTATTAACAAGAATGCAATAAGATTTAAGAAAACATAGGAAAATTGACTTACTGGCGGTGCTCCTAATGCCATTTGAAAGTTAAATCTACGAACGAGCATTGAGACTGCAACTATTGCCTGTGTTTAATAATACATAATTATGTCATGGAACATAGAAAGCGTATTAAAGTTGGTATCGTTTGTAAAATGATTACCTCAAATGAAGCAAACATGTCACCAACACATTTCCTTGGCCCACCACCAAACGGCAGGTAACTGAAACAGTTCATGGCATCTCATGATTACGCTTTATAGACATTAAGCATCAAATGAAGTGATAGATACGGCCTCAACATATTACTTAGAAGTCTTAAACTTGTAAATTCATAAAATTACATCATATGCGTCCAATTAGAGATGACAGAATGAGCCACCTTGGATGATGTGTCATAACAGGTTGTTCCGGTTGGGTTGACCCATTCTCATTTGGAAAGTTCAAGATAAAATTATTCATTTATATATGAAGAAAAAAGTACAGTACCTGAAGTTTTGGTTGGACTCATTTGGATTTGGTCCATCTAAAGGCCATCTCTCGGGATTAAATTTATCTGCATCTACCCAATGAGTAGGAGAGCGATGAAGATTCCAAACAGAAATGAACAAGTCTTCACCCCTATCAATAAATGAATAGAAACTTCATTACTATATTCCATTTATCAGTTTCATACTAGCTGCAAACAAACTGAATATCCAATGGTGAAATAAAATTACCACCTTTTGCAAAAATGTCATATTTGGTCATTTTATGTATAATGTCTTTCAATTAGTTTCACTCTTACAAAGACTAATCAACCTGAGTAAAATATTTAATATCCCAAAACTTAAATGATTTGACCTTTTAATCGGATACTTGTCAAGGACGTCATCTTCAATGGAACGACGTATTAAAACAGGTGGTTGCGGGTAGAGCCTCAAGGACTGCAATATATACAATTAAATGTAAGGGGATATATAACATTGATTCAGGCCCCAAGAATTAAAAATATTTTTGTCTCACCTCGTTAATCACACGGGTTGTATATTTAAGTTTCTTCATGTCTTCCATGGTTGGAAACCTATCACCTAGAACCGCGTCAACCTAACAAGCATATCATTTTAGAATATTTAACATTTCATATATTGTGTTCAGCAATTAGTTGAATATTTCATGTAGAGGGGCCATTTATTAATGAATGAGTTTATTCAAGTTATGTTATACCTGTCATGGGTCTAATGTGGTAAATATAAAAAACTGAATGGGAAATGAGTCAAATAGATTGAACGTCACGAAAGTGTATTTTTGATGCATACAACCACTTAATTCATTTTTTTCTGATATAAAAATATGTTAATTACAAATTAATAATATATTATTAGCTTGGGAGAATAGGTGTTTCAGGCAATCTCGACCCATATGACTACCCATTTTGACCCCTTAATCCCTTATCCACCCAATTTGCCACCTCTAAATTCATGAATCCGTTAGGGAGGGGGTGTACCCCAACTTATTTTCTAACTAACCTCATCTTGAAGCTTGGACATTATATCAGGTTCCTGTAACATAATCAAAGCACCATATTCATTATAATGTCAGCAAGAGCATAAAACGTACACTCTTTACGCTTATTGAATAAAACACAACGGTGTAAACTAGAAGACATGCAAAATAAGTTTCTTCAAAGAAAGAACAAAGAACTACTTGTTCAGTCCCACACATAAGATAGCATTGCTTCCACTTCTTAAACCCTTACAATTAAATTACTTATTTTCACCCATAGTCATAGGATTTGCTCAACCGCCTGCAAATCGCATACCAATTCGATTGAACCCATTCGCGGTACAAAATCGTACCATTCGCAGTTGGTACGCGATCCAGATCGATTAAATTGAGCGTTCCCGATTGAAATAATTTTCGAACTACATTAATCGAATTCGCGAACCCGATTGTATAATTCGGTGATTGGATGGCCTATGGTACGCGTTTCGGATCCCACCAGTCATTTTCCCATTGATTTTTGAATGAATTGAATGTTAAATAGTCATTTTTGAATGAATTGAATGTTTGCTTTGCTATCTGAATGTTAACAGTTCTTTTCACATGAAATTATGAATGTTAACGGTCATTTTCACACTTAAACATGAATAGCTACTTTATAGTATAAATATAAGCTTACAAAACCTTCTACCATAAACAAAATTCTTCAATAGATTACAAGTTCCTAACCAAAACAGTGAGTTGTTAGCCATGGCTTTTGGTAAGAGAGGCTCGAGCTCGAGACAAAAAACTCAAGATTTTGGAGAGCATATTGTTGTAAGTGACAATGAAGTTGAAGAAAATGAGTTTATAAGTGCTGGAACAGAAAGAACAGGGACAGATTCGACCCAAGAAGCTTCTGTTCACAGCAAACCGAAGGATAATAAAAAACCATTGATGCAAGAAGTGGACTTTGTAAGCGCTGGGAATAGCAAAAATGCAGGGGGTTCAAAAGTTTGGATTTGCAAGCATTGCAAACAACAGTTTACTAGCTCATATACGTGTATTCATGTTCACTTTTTTGGTGCTCCTGCGGGGAAGAAAGCTGATATAAAACGTTGTCCAGCTCTACTTCAAGATCGTGAGAAATACGAAAGACTCTTGAAGAAAGTAAAGGACGCGAAAAAGGTAGGTGTTTCCCAGTTTTTAAAAAATTCAGTTAGTTCTTCAAAACATAAATCTTCTTCTTCTACTTCTAAAAAGCCAATTGAACAATGTTTTGGTGTCATGGAGAGAAATCAAGTAGATTTGAAGATTATGAGAGGATTATGTGCGAATGGCATTCCATTCAATGTATTACGTAATCCACACTTTTTAGAGATGATTAGTGCAGTCAACAAAGCACCAGCGGGTTACAAACCCCTGTCTAGCGAAAAAGCAAGAACCGTATTGCTAGACGAGTGTGTTAGAGACATTGAGAAAGACTTGACTCCTGTCAAGGACACATGGTATGCACAAGGTGTTTCCATTGTCTCTGATGGATGGTCTAACGTGAAGCACAAACCATTAATTAATTTTATTGCAGTGAACAGCCGAGGAGCAATGTTTATGTATGCTGAGGATTTATTGGTTGATGAACACATATAGAAGAGGGAAAGTGATTGTGAAGTACTTTCTTAATCATACTCACAGGTTGTCAATTTTTAGAGATAATTCAAAACTTGAGTTATTAAAAGTGGCAAAAACAAGATTTGCATCTCATTATATTCTATTGAAAAGGCTAATGGATTGTAGAGAATCACTTGCTACAACCATTTCCTTAAATTCTTGGAGGGATTGGGTCAAACACGGTGATGAAAACACAAGAATCACCGGTTCAAAGGTTGTTGAAACAATTAGAAATGATGAGTTTTGGGAGGATGTTGAAAATATATTATCTATTACTAAACCTATTTTCTTGATGATCAAGTTTTGTGACGGTGAAGGTCCAAAGATGGGAGAGATTTATGAAAAGATGGATAATATGTTAGGGGAAATTAAAGACGTAATGTTGCAAAGTAAGTATCAATCTTATTGGCCTCAAGTAGAATCAATCGTGCTTGCTAGGTGGGAGAAGATGACGATACCTTTACATTGTTTGGGCTTCGCTTTGTCACCAAGATTCTATGACACAAAGTACCTTCGTACGTTAACATCAGGTGGAATTCCAAGGAAAGCTCCAAATCTCGACAAAGAAGTGGTTGTCGGGGTTATGGAAGCTTTCAAAAGAATAGCCGAAAGTTTCGAAGAAGAACGAATGTTGCGAGAGCAATTCGCAACATTTCATATGAAGAAGGGACTTTATTCTATGGAAGCAGCTCAAGTGGATGCAGTCCCCATGGACGCGATTGATTAGTGGTCCAGCTATGGATCAGAAACACCAGAGTTGGCTGAAGTTGCTAAGAAGGTTCTTTCACGACCTATTAGCAGCTCATCGGCAGAACAAAACTGGAGCACTTACTCCTATATACACAGTGTAAAGAGAAATCGTTTAAATTCCAAGCGGGCAGACAAATTAGTCTTTATACATTCCAACATCAGACTTCAGTCTCGTTTCTTATAAAATTACAACACCGGGCCAACCAAAAAATAGGATATGAATCCAGAAAATGATTACTTGGAAGGGCCTAGTACGGGGTACGAAGATATGCAATGGGAAAACCTAGAAGGAAAAGAAAATGATGAACCAAGCGGGAAAAAACAGAGGCTAGATTAGCTTTATAAATTTTTTGTTATGATTATGAAATGCTTTTGATATGATTATGAAATGTGTCCTTTTAAATTGGAATATTTTTGAAAGTTTATTTTATATTGTTTTGTATATGATACGACGTACCGTACTATATGGTACACCGTACCACGTACCGAATTGGCGTTCCAAATGAACCTACCCCCCCTCGTACCGAATTTTTGAAATGCACGTACCAGTTTCGTACCGCGTACCGGAACGTACCGCGATCCATGTGACTGTTTTCACCCATGGCCGTTAGTACAGAATTCAATTTGCTTTAACTTAAAAGATGATTTAAATGCAATGCTCTTTAATCCAATGGCTAAAATTGTTGGGTCTTGTTTATTTAGGTGTAAAATTGAATTTGTGGGATGGAAGGGATGTGTAATATGGACATGACAAATATTATAAAATATGAGGAGAGTTGAAGTTATACGTAGGACTGTTAGAGGTTAATGTTTACGGAGCCTTCGGTTCATTATTTGTTTAATAAAATACATCAATATTCAATACATTCCCATTAGTCCACAAAAAGGAGTCTTACTTCCAGATTTTTAATATTAGCACGTGTTAGATGTTCCTAGATTAGCCGTTAATGTTTTAAAGATTGCCAAAAGAATCGCTTCCTTATTTTTGAACTAAGCAGATTAATAAACTTCATTGAAAAAATATTTTTTTTCTATCAAACTTCTTCTAAACTGCAGCAGTGAGGTACCTTGGAAAGAAGATAAAATGTCCATGTCAATACTGCAGCAGTCGTCTCATGTCCTGCAATAAGCATCGTCATCAGATCATCCCTCAGTTGCTTGCTCGACACCTACACATCACAAATAGATGGTTGATCCGGGTTATATGTTATCCATACGGACAAAAAGGTATAATCTATATTAATATAGCTATGAAGAATAAAAGCAAACGGATTAAAAGCCTCCTAAAGTGTCCTTTTAAATCATACAACCTACTAAAGTGTTTTATTAAAAACTTTACATTACTACTGCAATATTTTTTTAAATCATATTTAACACAAATTGTTTATAAAAAAGATGATTGAAAAAGTATTGTCAATCTGACCTGACCCGTTTTAACCCTTACCAAAAATTAAATGTACCAAACCCACCCATTTTGGAAGTTGTAGAGATGAGAAAAAATAGTGCTCATACATTGTCTCCAGATGCCAATAGAAAATGGAGAATACTTGGATCGCTTTCGTTCAAGTATTCCTCATTGAACTCTACGTCTTCTTCCTCAACCATCCTCTGTAGATAAATGACATTGTTAAAGACAATGACTAAATTTATAAAACTTTAACTTAAATCAAAATGAATGGTTTTCAAATTACTAGTGTAAACCTTAACACAAGACAAAATGAGTTCTTAAAGATCCCCAAGTCCCATTAAATTTGCAACACTTTACTTTTTGGTGCGTCCCATTAAACTTGCTTGTATGCGGTCAATCATTACAAAAACGTAACGATTTTGACATGGATCCGCAAGATTCATTATTCAACATTATTACAAGACATAACGTAATTTCATAAATTAACTAGTATCTCTCTTTTACCTTTCTATCAAGTCAAAAATAGGTCACCGTGGGTTATATTTTACCTACTAAGGGTCAATAAACTAGCATGTCTCTTTTACCTTTGTATTTGATTTTTAAACCACTTATGTAAAAAAATGGGCCAACTTGGTTTCTATTCAACTTATCAAGAGTCAATCAAATAATTAGCTGAAAAGAAAACATGTCAAACACTCAAACAATTTAACAGTGTCCTGAGCTTCGTGAAGTGTCTATGACCCCGTAAAATGGTTTCTCTTATGATAATTGTTCTAAATAATATGTTTCTATATATATTAGTTATTTATGATTTTAAAATGAATTACAAGCTTTACCTTGCAGATTGCAATTAGTTCATCCAGGGTTGTGTTGATTAGTTTAAGAGCTTCATTGACCTTCTTTTGCCTTGGTGAGATATCCTTCCATATTGGAATCTCCCAAGTTGGAATAGGTGAGACGCTTCGATCCTCTGCTTCTCGCAAAACATTGTATACTGCCTGGTCTAAGATGATCGATCACAAAACATGAGCAAAAGAAGGAAATTCTAAGGAAATATCAGGTATATTAACCAAAGTGAAACTTTAACATACCTCCACAATCCCATTATCCTTTGTCAATGAATCAAAATCATAATTAAAAACTGATTTCCCGATAATGTCTAATGTCAAACGCGAGAAAAGTGATTCCAATTCCACATCCTCACCATTGTATGCAGCATCATCAAGTTTTTTGCATAGGCGGTCGGTTGCTTCTCCAAACAATCCAATCATTGCTGCTACATACTGAATTTGAAGTTCACTTAAAGATGAAAACACTGTCTATTTCTTTATAGTTAAGTAAAAAATTTACCAGTTTGACTTGTAGAGATAAAATACAACCTGAATTGACCGATTATAAGTAAACGGGTAAAAGACACGTATGACCTAATCAAGTGTTTGCAACCTCCTAAATTTATTTATTAATAAAAAGACTTGGCCAGTTATTTTAATGTTATTATTTTTAATCATATTTAAGGTATCACTTTTTTATGAGAATTAAAAAGAAGAGGACAAAGTAATGTTAGCAAGTCAACAAAACCCAAACCGATCATTTTGACCCTGCTGATAATTTTACCTACTCGACATGGAGTCGTTTTGACCTGTTACTATCCATTTAGCCAACAATAATTAGATCAATAAATAATGATCAAAAAATCGTGAGATTGTAATACCTTAAGATGTAGTGCTGGGACTATAACCCGTCGTCTAACTCGCCAAACCTCCCCATCAGCTGGAATTAGTCCGGTCCCCATTACAAATTCTAGAATTTCAGCTAATATACCCTAAGCATCAATCATCAAGTCTCAATACATAATATTACAAAAAAGAAATTAAGAAATAAAAAAGCAAAACATAAATGCTTACTTTTGAATACGCCTTTGAATTGTCTTTCAATATGTGTTTGGCAATGTTGGGATCAGAAACTATCAGGAAAGACTGCAATAGAAGACAATTTAATAAACTTGTGCACATCTTTTACTAGAGGTGGCAAAATGGGAGTGTTGGTCCTGTTGGATAATGGGTCTAGTGGTCAAGATGTGTTTCCTTGCTACCAGAGTACCGGAAAAGAAAATACTTTTGTTAATTTAATATAAATAATTTATGCATTAATTATATAATTTTTTTAATAAACTGATATAGGAGGTTGCTTCAGTGACTTTCAATCTATCCCGTACCTCTCCCCCAAACCCCCGTTTGACCTTTTTTGAATTATCGCTGACTTTTTTTATTTCAAATGTTTGAGATAAAATAGAATCCAAACCAATCCATAAGTAAATGGGTCGAAATTGTCACCTCTATCTTTTACTACATTGATGAAAGGAGCAAGAAAATGGAAAGAGTCAAACCTTGGGACCAAAAGTCAACCTGAAAATTCCACCGTATGTAAGATAAAGCTCATACAAAGGGATAAAAAACGCCTCACTTCGAATGGCGCTAATTGCTCCTTTAGCTTCAGGGATTTTCGGATAATTTTCACCAGAATTTATCAAATTTGATAAAGGATCGAGAAATTCCGAAGGCACACCTAATCTTGCCAAACTGCTCACCAACAACGATCCTAAACTGTTTTCCCATCAAAAGTCAAGAGCAAACATTACATGTAAGCACAATTTACATATTTGACTAATACTCAAACATTTCCATAAAACATGTTTATGAGATACAAAGCACATAAATTTCATTAATTTCTGGAACAGAGGTCACACAACATCTTCCATCACTGTCTCCATTTCTTCTTTTTTTTTTATAAATAATTTCAAGGCTTTTTCTTCAATTATACAAAACAACATCCAATCATTCCTTTATTTTAGGATAAATTCAAACAAAATTGTGTAATTCTAACCATAGATTAAGGGGCTATTTGTATGTGACACATTTAGCTATGGATATTGAATAACTTATGTTTTTTCCAATTACCATAAGATAAAGTTAGCTAATTTCAAGGTCTTGGTCCAAAATACTCATATAAACCATGATCAAAATCATTTTATTTCTATCAAACATATGATTACCAATTGAATTCATATGAATACCTGGGCTTTTCAACGGTGAATTCGCCCGAAGCGATTCGAGCTGAAAGCTCCTTCCGCCTCTGCTCCTCCCGTAGCTTCTCCAAGCTCTTACCATTGTTTTCTTCACCTGAATTAGGCTTTCTCCCATTTGAATACGAGCATTTAATCCCACAGCTCCGTGGAACCCCTGCACAAAAACCCCAAATCAAACAAACAATAATCTTTTAACAGTAATCAAACAGCAAATTCAACTTCAATTCAAGAAGACCCATGTTGCAGAATCAACTTAACAAACAATAACATCGATCAAACAATCAAAGTTAACCCACCAACACCAAATGATTTAGGGATTGAAGGGGATTTGAGGTTGAATCTGTTGTGGGTTTGGAGATATGGGGAAGGAAATTGAAGGGTTGTTAAACTGGCAGCCATAGTTGGAGAGAGAGTGGGGGGATATTACAAAAAAAAAACGTGAAGTGTTTATTTTGTTTTATAAGTGTTGTAAAGTGTAAGTTGCATCGAACAAACAGACAACCATTTATTTATTTTTGAAACAGACAACAGCGGAATCTTTAAGCTTCGGAGAGACATGGATCCCGCATAACATCATCGGCCTGCAACTATGGGTCTTGAAAAGTGATGGTAACTAAAATGGTAAAATAACCACGAGTGAGTGGTCCGACTATCTAACTATTTTTATCAAAGTAATATGAGTTTAAATTTTTTAAAATATAATGCTACTTTGTTTACCTTGTTATCGTGTTTACTTTATTGTAAAAATAATATGAGTTAAAATCTTTAAAAATGTAATGCTACAAGACACACATTAAGTCTCTATAATGTCTATAAAAATATAAAAAATATGTTAAAAAAACTCACTTCATTCTATTGTTTATATGTTTACTTATACATATATTATAAGAATTACATATTTGTGTATTCAAATAGAATTTCTTATATTTATCAAACTCATTGTGCAAAAGGAAGATAAATAATGGTTAAATTTAATCAAAATAATATATTTTACTTAAATATAGATAAATAAAGCATGAGATATAGGCCACTTTAAGAGAGAATAATATTTAAAGATAATATGATTTTTAGTTAAGTTATAAAGATAAAGATAAAAATTCTATCTTGAGTGTTCTTATTTAGAATTAGGTGTGTAAAAAATGTTGTAAAGATATACAAAATTAGTGTAACTTATGTGATTTTTATTTTAAAGATCTAAAGAATTATCTTGTCGATAAGTATAACACAGTTGAAAGAGATTATGTAAATATAATATTATATGACGTATATTTAGCATTGTGTTAATAACGTTATGTACATCTCTCTACTAAGCACTCACAAATCGAGGATATTGGCAACGGGTACCTTGGATAGCTAGTAGAGAAACCACCAGAAAGCATCCACATTATGATCATTTGTCAATATGAATTATTCTTAAGTATCCTTGAAATTGGCTCCCAACAAAATGATATTTGACTTTTGTTTGCTTTGTACGCACATGAAAAACAAAATTAGCTAGAAAAATAGGTTGCGTCTGCGATGTGAAATGTCAGAATTGAAGTTGTGTGGATTCTAAGTTCATGAATGAGAGTTTGAAGTCTATGAGCTTTGCAGTGGTGTTGGCAAAAGCTTTGTACTCGTGGATGTTGGAATGGGAAACGATGTGTTGGTTATGAAATGAGATGTGAAAAAAGATAGACGATATATCCACGAAGTTATCGTCCATTGTCTAACAATTAACCTAGAGAACACTTGAGAATGTTTGAAGAGAGGATGGGTTGCTTGAAGAACTACCTTACCTATCAACACGAGACAATTAACCTAGACAACACTTGACAAGGCTTTAAGAGAGGATGGTTTGCTTAAAGACTACCTTACCTATCAATGCGAATCACACCACAACATGTGAATCTTAAAGTTTGACAAGTAAGCGTGACATGCTTGATGCTTTCACGTACCATGAAGGTAAAGCGAGATCCAACATGCAATGTGTACCTTTCACATTAGAAGTTGTGCCTTTCAATCGAGAGTACTTACCTTTCACATTAGAGGTTATGGTGTGTATATGACTATACACTAGATTAAGTTTAGTGGTTTTCCTTTCATATATGTAACAACAAGTTTTTTTTCCAGATATTCTAACTTTTTTTACAACGAATGAATACCATCTCTATTGAACTTGGTTTAATTTGATCGATTTGTAATTTTTAGTTGAATAGTTTTTATTTTGATAAAAGGATAACCAATCAAAATACACATGTAGTTATTAATATTAAGTAAGCGTCTAAACAGTCATATTAAAAGCAAAATAAAAGATAATAATACAAGGGTGTGAAATTAGAACTGCAAAACACTAAGGAAGAAGAAAATTGAAAGATAACCCATTCGAATATGTTTTTCGAAAAAGAACAAACAACTTGCGTTCAAAATACAACCCTAATCTTGAACAATTCATATGATAGAAATTAGGTTAAGAATTGAGTAAAGACAATATCATATGTTTGATAGTATAAAAATAGAACCAATTGACGTTTCTGGTAAATCAAAATTCATGACGATGAGACAACAAATTTAGGATGACGTAGATTAAAATAAGATGTGGCTAGAAAACTGCTACCTATGCTTGATAAAGGTGGTCATAAATTATACATGATAATAGTAATCATAAATGTTTTCAAACTTAGTACACTCCTTATGAATAAAGAAAAACTCCAAAAATGTACGATATAAAAAGCTCAAAAATTAAAAAAAGAATTTAATTTGTTAAAATTTGAGATATCTTATTTTGTGTGGTCACTATTTTCTCACCTTACTTTGTTTTATAGGATGTATCATACAACGTAAGTACAAATTTTAATTTCTGTGAGGAAAAACAATAAAACATAACATTTATGATAACATATATCAGCTCATTTTCCTTGAACCAAAACTCAGAGAATAATTTTAAATTTTTTTAATTTGAATCGTATATTATTGTTAGTAAAATAAACGAACTAGTGAAAAGATGGATGATATTTTAATAGCATATGACATATATTTAAATACTCGTGATAGAAAAGTAAATTATTATTTTAATGCACTATATCAACATCTCTTAAATTAAAATTAATAAAATACTTATGCAACTTGTTATGACTAAACATGAATTTCTTTCACCCGTTTTGATGTAAACTCATCACCCAACTTATCAAAACCATCAATTTACTATATAGAGTCACATAGATTGAAACATAGCGTATTATATCACACTTGTTAGTTGTTTAAACATAGAAGAAAACTTTGTAATCAACAAAAAGAAACTCCTAACACGTCTTGCAAATAACCACCATGCTTGTTGCATGTATCATACAAGAGAATTTTGATTTATACAAATACTCATCTAACAAATCATTAAAACGATGCACTTGTTAATTGTTACTTGTAGCATAGAATGACTACTAAACCCAACACACACTTCTTTAGAATATTAAAGGTTACGAGTCATGATTTCATATTTGTCAACCCAAAAGAATAATACTGGTAAAAAGTTATATTATATTCACAAATTCTTTACTATTAATGGTTCAAATGATCGTTGTAACGAACATGTGCGTTAAAAGATACCTTAATAAAAGTAATTTTAATATTTTATATACGAAAACCTAAACTTGAATGTCGGTGATAACATTCAAATTCTTATATAATGCGTAATTCACAAACCCCCCGTTGATGGTGGAATCATAGGAGGATGACGAGTGAAACATTATGAACACCTGGTATCAATAAAACACACTAAACTAATTTAAGTTGTTCATAATATTCATTAAGGAGCTTCAAGAGCAGTTGAAGTTGGTATTTGAGTTGGTTAGATCTTAACAGTCTATTTAGGCTAATCCAGAGGATGAGATTGAAGAAATTCATAAGGAGAAAGAGATTATGATTGAAAATATGATTGAGACAACATTTAAGATGGTGACTAAGATAGTTGAAGAGATTTTAAAGAGAGTGTAGTTTTATGAAGTAGTCTAAGGTTGAGAAAGATGATGAGAAAAGGATGATGATGATGATGATAATGATGAGGATGATAAGTTTGATGAGCCTAAAAAGAAAGAGGATGACGACGATGATGATGATAGACCTGAAGGAGGTCAGGGAAGTATTGAAGGTGCATTTGGAGGTTCATTTGAGGTAGAGAAGCCTGAGCCAGTAGATCCAGCTTAAGAAGATGCTTTTGAGAAAAAGTTGTATACATATAAGCATCATGACTCATTCCTTGATGTAATTGATAAAGATCTTAAATGACTCTTTAAGACTTGGATGATATATTTACATAGACATATTTGGAAATGAGATCTTTGGATTATATGAAGACATCAGACCTAAAGAAGGTGAATCTTACGCAAAATCAGAGATTCCTGATATTGTGATTGATGCAGTTCCTAAAGGTGTTTAAGATCCTAAACCGGAGGTTGCTCCTCATACATCTACTAATGTTAAGAAAGAGAAGGGTATCGAAACCCGAGAGTATAGATCCTAAAGGGGAAATAAGGAGAGTTTGGGTTCAACTGTTGTACAAGGTGCACCTACCTTGTAAATCAGTACATCAAAGCTCCTCCTCCATTAAAGGAAAAGCATTATAAGACATATAAGAAAAAGGAAAGCAAGTACAAGGATCCCTCTCCCATTATTAGTTGGGTGTATGATGTTGAGAAGGAGTTGTTTGGGGTGAAGAGAAGGAGTGCAGAAATTTAGTGTTATGAGAGTGTGAATGACTTTAATACTTTATCTCTAATGGATATTTATGCACTGGATAGAGCTCCATTCTACAATCCAATTCCTAATGGAACAGCTAAATGGATCAGGAATTTGATTCACTAGGAATGTAGAGATAGGTTCAAGAAGCTAATCCTGCTGTAACATGCCCATTTTGTAATGTAAACCCGAACTCATTTGGGTCAGTTATGAAATTAAAATTTTATTATTTAATCATTTTATTTATTATGATGTTATAATACACTTATTATATCATTTATTCAATTTATAATAATTTTATAATTTATATAATAATATTATCATATATTTATAGGGTTATATTATTAATTATGAGATTTTATTTATTTAGTTATAATAAATAATCAAAATACAAAGTTTAAAAAGATTTATAAAGTTTTATAAACTGATAATTTGATTTATTAATAAAATTAGGGTTTTAATAAGTTTATGGTTTAAGTTGTAATTTTTAAAACTAAAACTAAAACATTTTAGCCTAAAATAATAATAAGTCAAACTACAAGGACCAAAATGTAAATATTTTAAAAGACCCTCCCCCCTCCCAATCCATACCCAAAATCTGGCCAAATCTACGGCAACCCTCTGACGATCCCAAACACCTAAAATTCGATCAGATAAATCCAATCAAACTGCCCCATGAACCTCGTGTGTGTGATTCGAACATGTAACCTTTCCAATTCGATTCATTCCAAGGTTTACCTCTATTCAAACTCAAAACCAATTTCCCATTCAAATTAAAACGATTACAACTCGATTATTAATTAAATCTATTAAATTCATTGACTTGCAACGTCCTTTTGATCATTGGCACATCAATTGAGTGTGTAACCATGTAATAATCATCGGTTTGAACCAAAACCCCCAAATCAAAACATTGAACTCGTCAATGCTGAAATTATTAAAATTGGCACTATATAACAGAGGGCAAACCTTTGAACACTCAATTGTACTAGAAACACATACACACACTAATTAATTGCAATCAAAGTCCCCATCGACCGACTATTTTATCTAACAACATCTTCTTGTCAATCTCAATCAAATTCATTTGAGGGCTTATACTCATTATCATCCTTAGAAGCTTTGTAAATCATCAATTGAACCATAGCATCATCATACTCTTGAATCCAGATTCATCTTAGCCACAACTATATTTTCTTTTTATTATCATGGATTTGATCTATAATCAGGTAACTGAAAAGACACACACACGTAATCTGATGCTTTACAAAAGCCTAAAACCTATTTTAATTTACCAACTTCGATCTAACATTCAATTTGATTGATTTGAATCTAGAGTTTATATTGAAGTTAGGGATTTATGTAATTAACACATTTTTATTTTATTTATCAAGTTAAATCTAGATTCAAGACTTTAGCCCACTAATTAAGTCACACTCACTATATTAAGGAAACCCTGGTTCGACCCAGGCAACCCATATTGTTTTAAATTAATTAATTTTTCTTAATAATTTTAATTTCCAAAAGTATTAATATATTATTAAATTAATATCAAACACATTTTTTTAGTTAATACTAATTCAGATTTTGTTAATTAATTTCAGGAAATTTCAAAAACTACAATTTCACATTCTTTCATTTTTGAAAGTTATAAAAATAATATAAATTTAAAATTTTTAAAATTATAATATTCCAAAACAAAAATATATTATTTAAAATTATTTTAAATCAAAACAAATGTAATTCAATTAAATAATTAATGATCAAATAAATTATTTTGACCAAAGTTATTTAAATAATTAATTATTAAATTGAATATTTTTTCACTTGAATATTAAAATCTTATATATTTTCAATTATTTAAACATTTGATTGTACTATTCAAATTAAAATTTAATTATTTTATTTCATTTGTTATTAATCATTATTTTTTAAATCCTATTTTTTAATCAATTTAATTCATTTTAATTATATAATAATATCAATTACATTATTTTAAGCTATTTGTTATAAACGTAAATCCCAGATTAAAACCCTAGATTCCAAATCAATATTTAGACTTTAGACATGTTAATATCCTAAAATAAGATAACATTAATTAGGTTAAAACATGAGAGAATCTTTTGTGTCAATTTTATCATTTTATTATTTCTACTTACAATTAATAAGTGAGTATTCATAGCTTATTTTTTTGTGTTTATTATTTGGGAAAATTATGTGATACGTACAAAATCAATTTTTATTCATTTATTCATTTTATTCAATTTAATTCAATTCATGTTTGTGTCGTTACTAGTAATTATATGTTCATAAGTTGATAAACAATTAGTCAAGCATGACCTTAAATTTATTCAAACCACGGCAACAATGATAGATCTATTAGCTTTAAAACCCACCCTATTTATTTATTTGACCGTGATTAAAACCATACGTGTGCCTTAATCATAAGACTTCCTCTGCAAACTAAGTTAATTTGATCACTAGGTTTGATTGTGCATTGTTTATCTTGTAAGTTACACATTTGCATTATAAGTTTTGACATAACATGAGAATTGAATCTTTTTAATTATTTTAATCAATATATCTATATATGAAAATAATGTTTACTCATAAGCTAAATCTTTAGCTGACTTTGTTATTTTTCATATGATTTCAAGAAATGCAGCTTAGTTGGACTACCTACAATATCTACATCTAGGATTCCGGACCTAGTTAAATTAAAGACAATTTTTATGTTTATTTGAATTGTGTTTGATTGTAAAACATTATTTGTCTATTGAATGATTATGAAATGTGTATTTAATACTATTTCAACACTCTAAATACCGCGTGCTATGAACAATTGATTCATCTTCGTTTGTCCCGATTATTCTGCCATCAGTTAGGGTGTGACACCTGCTAAGGCTAAGATGATTGTAGATTAAACCATAACCCATCCGAGAACCAAGGCTCTTTGGGTTAATCAAGTACACAGGAGACCAATAACTGCAAGAAAGATTCATGTTCATGCATCACTTCTAGTAAATAGTCTTGCTTAGTTTGTGAGATGGAGATCTGAATACAAGACTAGCCACGTGCTAATATGATCCCCCTCGCCAATTTCATGCCAGAATGTAGCAAGAGTCCCCTGATCAATCTTTTTTAAACTTTGAAGAAATGGTGCTCTTTTCAGCTCAGTCTTCATGTAAATACTCATTGCACCCCCCAAGCAGAGCGACAGATAGTTTGTGCTCCTCCCCACCCAATCTAAAGGTAATGGAATTCGTATCATGAAGATTAGTAATCGGGTTGTGATAAAAAAATATTAATTTTGCTATTTAGTTATCGGTTTTTCGGATGCTTAGCATAATCACCAAAGAAATACTTACCAAGTGACGTAGATAATCAAACTCGAGTTTGATCATGCTACAAGGAAACCAACGAGTTCCTAAACATCAAATTAGTTGAGAAACCATACAAGGTTAAATAGTAAAATACCAAAATGTGTTCAAACACTCGGGTTGCCTCTAGGAAACGCTTCATTTATTAACGAGTCCTAAGCTTGACTCGACCCCGCATTACTTGTCCTTGGGGTGAAGATTTGCAACCTCTAACTCCGCATTCAACGGGCCTTCGATGTAGCATTTCAATCAATGGCCATTAACTTTGAAAACCCTCCCTTCTAGATGTTTAATTTCAACGGTGCCATATGAAAATACTTGCTTCACAAGGTAAGAACCTGTCCATCGAGATTTTAATTTTCTTGAAAGCAAACAAAGTCTTGAATGGTAAAGCAAGACACGTTCCCCACTTGGAATTGTTGTTATCCTTCAAGTGGTTGTCATGTAATTGCTTTGTTCATTCCTTGTAGATTTGGGAGTTCTCGTAAGCTTGATTTCGCAACTCCTTAAACTCGTGAATTTGTAACCATCTGTTTTTACCTGCACATCTCAAATCAAGATTAACTGATTTTAAAGCCCAATATGCATTTTGCTCAAGTTCAAACGGTAGATGACAAGCTTTTTCGTAAAATAACTTAAACAGTGTTATGCCTATTGGTGTTTTGTAAGCGGTACGAAAGGCCCGTAACGCATCATCTTATTTATCTGAAAAACCTTTTGGTTTTGCCCCACTGTTCGTTCTAGAATTCATTTGAGACCTCAATTAGTGACTTCCACTTGTCCACTCATTTGTGGATGATACAAGGTTGAAAATCTATGATGAACACCATAGTATGCTAAGTCTTTTTCAAGTAAAGAATTACAAAAATGAGTGCCTCACTCACTAATTAATGCCTTTGTGGCTACAAACCATGTGAACAATTTTCTTAAAAACTTCACGACAACCCTAACATAGTTTATGGGCAAAGATTGCGGTTCCACCCACTTTAGGGCATCTCATGAAATCGATGCCCCAAATGTCAAAGACTTCGCATACCTGAATAGCATTTTGGGGCATCTCAACATGGGATGAGATGTTACCTGCTCGCTGGCAAGAATCAAATGCTTTAACCAACACATGTGCATCTTTAAAGATGGTGGGCGAGTAGAATCCAGAATCATAGACCTTTTTGGTCGTAAAGTTAGCTCCATGATTTCCACCAATAGGGCCTTCATGACAGTGACAAATAATGTTCACTGCCTCACTTGTCGCATCCCAACCAGTGGCGGAATCATCGGAGCGGACGAATATGAATCGATCGCTCATAGCACATGGTAGTAATTGCGTTGAAATAATATTAAATGTTATTTTCACTGAATAATGCTAATAAATCAATACTTTACAATCAAATAATAATTCAAATAAACATAATGAAACAGTCTTTTATTTTGACTAAGTCCAAAACCTAAATGTGCATATAGAAGTCCATTATTTTGCATTGCTGAAATCATGTTGAACGGTTATTGTTCAATATATGCTTAACTTTGAATAACTTTTATAAAGTATAAACTTTGTAAATAAATTTATAATGTTTTTATAAAACATCTAAACCTTCCAAATAAAATAAAATAGAAAGAAATTTTAATTTATAAAGTATTCAAAATTAATTAAATAGATTTTGAATTAGGTTAAATAAATAAAATAAATTTTATATTAATTTAATAAAAAAAGTATTTCTTCAATTATAATAATAACAAAAATGGATTTAGAAAAAATATGTGAAGTGCCCGGGTCGAACCCGAGACCCCTACTGTGTATGATTATGGGTAAGCTAGTTAGGCTGGAGCCCAAATGTTGGATCATATAAGGCTAGTGCAACCAAAACAAAACTTGAAATATTTTGATGTACAAGATGAAGAAGTCTTCCGAAGACAAAGCTGCTCTTCCGAAGACAAGTTAAAGATCTTTCGAAGCTTAACTGTGAAGAGCTTCCGAAGGAAAACTAAGTCTTCCAAGACTAAGTAGTTTTCCTTTTGAAGTATATGAAGAACTTATGAAGGTAGAACCAAGTCTTCCAAGACCAAGCAACTCTCCTCCTAAAGTATCCACACTTGGAAGATCTAAGACAATGTCTTTCGAAGAATGAATTCATAAAGACTTGCAGAAGACTCTGAAGAAGTTGTTTCTTCTGAAGTATAAATGGCCTTGGAAGAACTTATTCTTCCGAAGCCATTTAGTTTCGGAAGAACCAATTATAAACCAGTGGACATAAGTATGGTCCGTCTGACAGTCCACTGCAGACTTTGATACACTGCATGGTGCTTTTCCTAAACCATGTAGTTGACCATACTTTAATCTACTGTTCACCTTTTCAACTTAGTACAGTTACCATCTTTAGTTGGTGATAAAAGGTAAGTCGTGGACCTGTCATGGCTACCTTATATAGGATATTATTTTATCTTAGATACTTTACTTCTAGCAATGTAGTATTTGTCTAGTTGTAAATTCCAGTTGGTTTTCCAAGTATAACAGGATGTAGATAGTAGTATATATAGTTTCTCATTGTAACTTAAGTATCATGATTGTAAGAATCTTGTAATACTGAGTTGAGAAATAATATATACAAGTATCTTGAAAACCATTCTCGTGTTTATTAGCTTATTATATTATTGTCAACTTAGTTAGAGATTCTGATTCATCAATCGAGTGAGACTAAGTGAGTTTGAGAGTTTAAATTTATGTTGAAAGATTATAACTGATCCTACAATTGGTATCAGAGCTTCTAGGCTCTTGATTGTAAGATATAACCATCTCAAATCACCTTTGTTTTTTTCTCACACTTACTCACTTCACTCAAATGGCTCTTAATCAAAAATTTTTTGATTCCGAGATGGGAACCATGACCAAGGCTCCTATTATCACTCCTGATGATTTTGGAACCTGGTGCAAACGCATTAAAGGTTTCATCAAGTATCAAGATAGCCGCATGTGGTGATCTGTTACTCATGGTCCATACCAACCTAAGGTGGAATCCCCAACTAGTAATGGTGCCATGATTGAGAAGGCCATTGAAGACTACTCTGATGAAGACTTCAAGAAGATGGACATTGACTGCAAAGCAATGACTGTTTTGCTTATAGCTATACCAAACTCCATAATGGTAGGCTTTAAGCAATGCGAGTCAGCTAAAGAACTCTTTGATGCTTTGAAGCTGATGTACTCTGGTTCTACTTAATCCAAGGAGTCCAAGAAAGATGTACTGAAGCAGAAGTTTGAAAACTTCACTTACAATGTTGGTGACACCTAGAGCCAACAATACTTCAGGTACATGGACTTGATCACCTCTCTTCAGTCTATAGGAGTGGCTCTTGAGAAAGAGACATAGTGTGGAAATTCATGAGTGCAATTCCTCATGTTGCTGAAGGATCAAGAACTCCCCAGCCCTAATTGTACCTAAACTACCCCCAACAACCATCATCTTCTTCTGGGCCATACATCACTTTCCCCGAGACACCCAGGTCTCAACAGGCTTAACACACTCCTTTCCAGGATAGTTGTGCCTTTGTTTTAGGAAGTGAGCACTCTGAAGATTTTCAATTCCGTTTTGATGATCTAGAGTGTTTCAGCCCAGATGATATTGAATACATGGACATTGTCCAGCAGAAGGCTCTTTTAACCTATAGAGCAAAGAAGTTCTTTAAAAGAACTGGAAGGCAGTTCCCTCAGAACCCAACTAACAACAAATTTGGGTTTGATAAGAGCAAGGCCAAATGCTGCAACTGTAACCAGCTTGGTCACTTTGCTAGGGAACGTGA
Source organism: Flaveria sonorensis (assembly GCA_025506505.1). Lineage (NCBI taxonomy): Eukaryota > Viridiplantae > Streptophyta > Magnoliopsida > Asterales > Asteraceae > Flaveria > Flaveria sonorensis. Next base: position 12,877,767 of record CM046440.1, on the reverse strand, counting down.
AGCTCCAAGATCCAATCCTGGAGCAGATCAACCCTACCAACATCCTGCTACCTCAAAAGCTGCAACAAAACCTACTGAGCAGCAAACTACGGCCGTTGCTCAAGAGGTTGACTGGAGCTTCATGGTACAAGATGTCACCCTTACTCAAGCTCTCATGGCTGGAACTGAAGACAGCAAGGGACATCCACATGACAAAAATGGAAATCTGTGGATTGTGGACAGTGGATGCTCTAGGCATATGATAAGGAACAGATCTCTCCTTTAATAATTTGAACATTTTGATAGAGGTCCTGTTCAGTTTGGAGGTGAGGCTGGAGGATACATTTCTGGGAGAGGTAGTGTATCCAATGGTAAGTTAAAAGTTGATGAAGTAAACATTGTCAAGCAGCTTGAACACAATCTGTTAAGTGTTTCTCAATTCTATGATCAAAAGCATCAAATGCTTTTCACAGAACATGAGTGCATTATCTTCAAAACCCAGGATGACAATTCCATAGGAATTGGTGCTTCTGAGATCTCCCAGGAGAGGGGATATGTATAAGCTGGATATGAACAATGCTTCCCAACTGGGTGAAGTGTCATGGTTTCTTTCCAAAGCCGAAGGTGATGAGTAAACTCTTTGGCATAAAAGAATGTGTCATGTTAATTTTAAAACCATGAACAAGCTGGTTAAAAATAATTTGGTACATGGTATGCCTAAAAAGGATTTTTTCTGTAAAAACAATTGTGTTGCTTGCCTGAAAGGAAAGCAACACAAGGTCAATCACAAATCCAAAGAGGTTAACTCCATCACCATTCCATTACACTTATTGCACATGGATCTTTTTGGTTCCACAAGTATAATGAGCACTGGAAGGAAATCATATTGCCTTGTGATTGTTGATGATTTTACATGATTTACATAGGTATTTTTTTAAGAACTAAAGATGAAACGACTGAAACTTTAAAATCTTTTATTCTTAAAATTGAAAATCAAAAGGATCACAAGGTAAAAATCATTAGAAGTGATCAAGGGACTGAGTTTAAGAATCAAGTTCTTGACTCATTCTATAACTCAAAAGGGATTACTAGATAATATAGTGCTCCTAAAACTCCTCAACAGTATGGTGTTGCTGAGAGGAGGAACATGACACTTATTGAGGCTGCAAGAACCATGTTAGCTGATATAAAGCTGTCTCTAACTTTCTGGGCAGAGGCAGTCAGCACTGCATGCTACGTGCAGAATAGGGTTCTCATTGTTAAGCCCTATGGAAAGACCCCTTATGAGATATGGAACAAGAGGCCACCATTCATTGGCTTTCTTAGGTCCTTTGGCAGTAGGTGTACCATACTTAACACAAAGGATAATTTAGTAAAATTTGCTGAAAAGTCAAATGATTCTATCTTTGTTGGATATTCCTCCACCTCTATTGCTTATAGAGTGTATAACATCAAAAATGAATAGTTTGAGGAGTCATCCAACATTATTGTTAATGAGCACACTCCTTGTGTTAAGGGGAATGGACCTGATCGTATCTTTGATTTAGAATTGTTTCCAAACTATTCTAAACCATCTTGTGAGAATGTTTTAGCTAGAACAGGAACTCAAAGTGACCCCTATGAAGATCAACTATTTGAGTTACCCAGACCTATTCCCAATTCTCCAAGAAGAATTAAAGAACAAGCTCCTACTACTGGAAGTCCTGAAAGCATGAATATCTCAGGAAACAACAGAGCTTCAACAAATTATCAGCCAACTGAGCCTCATAACTCAAAAATTGACAACTCAAGCACTTAACACCAAGCTGATGAAGACAGTGACATGGAGGAGCAGGAAACTGTTAATGTTGTTCATAGCAAAATGTCATTGATGATGTCACTCATTCATTCAATCAGTCCTCATTGAATGAGTGTGAGACATCAACTGGTGAAGGTGTTCAAAATCATGAGCAGAACTTTTCAAACTTGGATCTATCTATGTAACTAGATGTGATTCCTAGGATCAAGATACATAACACTCATCTAGCTGAAAACATCATTGGGGATGTCTCAGAAGGTGTAAGAACAAGAAATCAGACCCATACTGGGAATGTATGCTTGTACTCATGCTTTCTCTTTTAAATGGAACCAAAGAATATGGAAGAAGCCCTCAAGGAAAACTATTGGGTTGAAGCTATGCAAGAGGAGTTGCTTCAATTCAAGAGGCAAAAGGTATGAAACTTGTGTCCATTGCCACCTGGCCAAGTCCCTATTGGCATTAAGTGGGTGTTCAGAAACAAAAGAGACGATAGAGGGTTGATCATCAAGAACAAGGCAAGACTTGTTGTTTAAGGATACACACAAGAGTAAGGCATAGATTACACTGATGTCTTTGCACCTGTTACAAGACTTGAGGCTGTGCGAATCTTCCTTTCCTTTGCAACATCCAAGAACTTCATAGTCTATCAACTTGATATCAAATGTGCATTTCTATATGGGGATATTGATAGAGAAGTTTATGTGTGTCAGCCACCTGGATTTGAAGATGCATAGCACCCTAACTATGTGTGCAAACTAGATAAAGCTCTTTATGGGTTGCATCAAGCACCTAGGCTGTGGTATGAGACTTTGTCTTAGTTTCTTCTACACCAGAGGCACCATATACTAGACATTGTTCATAAAGAAGTCTGGGAAGCACATGTTGCTTGTTCAAGTCAATGTTGATGACATCATATTTGGTTCCTCAAATGACCAAATGTGCAAAGACTTTGAAAGCATCATGAGAAAGATTTTTGAGATGAGCTCCATGGGAAAGATGGATTTCTTTCTTAGAATTCAAGTGAAGCAGATAGAAGAAGGGTTCTTCATCAACCAGTCTAAGTATGTCAAAGACATATTAGAAAGATTTAAGATGAAAGATTGTAAGCCAGCCAAGACACCTATACCCAGAAATCGTAATCTTTGTTCTGATTCCGAGGGAGAGGATACTGATCAGCATCAGTACAGGGCAATTATTAGATCTCTGATGTATATCACAACTAGTAGACCTGATATCATGTTTGCAACCTGCATTTGTACAAGATATCAGGCTGCTATCAAGGTGTCTCAGCTAATTGCTGTCAAGAGAATTCTTAGATACCTCAAAGGAGCTCCCAAACTAGGTCTCTGGTATCCTAAGAATAAGGATTTCAATCTCTATAGGTACACTGACAGTGATTATGGTGGATGCAACATCAACAAGAAATCCACATCAGGAAGATGCTAATTTCTTGGTGGAAGGATTATTTCCTGGCAATGCAAGAAGCAATCATGTATCTCTACATCAACTGCTGAAGCTGAATACATTGCTGTTGTGAACTGCTGTGCTCAACTGCTATGGATTCAAAATCAAATGTTGGACTATGGTTTCAACTTCATGAATACTCCTATCCGTATAGACAACAAGAGTGCCATTTCCATTACAGAAAATCCAGTCAAGCACTCCAAGACAAAGCATATTAACATCAGGTATCACTTTATTCGAGATATTCATGAGAAAAATTTAATTAAACTAGTCAAAGTCAATTCAAATGAATAATATGCTGACTTGTTCACCAAAGCCTTTGATGAACAAAGATTTAAATACTTAATCACAGCGATTGGGATGATTAACATTGACTAGTCTATCTCTGTTGAAAAACCTTTTAAAATGTGTTTTGTTTATGATGTCTAAATACAATCTAAGCCCTGTTACCAAAGGTCTTCTTCAAAAAATTTCTAAGTGTAAGTTCTTCCAAAAAGAAATTTGCCCTCGGAAGAGATCCTAATCTATCTTCCAAAGGTAAATTCCTTTGCTTTAATATTCTCTTTCGAAGAGTTTTTAGCCTCAGAAGAAAATTTGATCATAGATCAAATCTACTTCCGAAGCTTAATAACTTCTTCTCTTGGAAGAAGTCTATACTCTCGGAAGCAAACTTATCTTTAAGATATGGTTTGCCTTTGGAAGTAAAGATGATCTCTGAAGAGAATATTGAGAAACCCAAGGTTTTCCTCTCGAAGCAATTTTACCTTCAGAAGAAAACTTTTACTGTGTAACTGAAATCTTTGGGCCCCACTCTAAAGGTTAAGATTTTATCAGAATATTTTAAATAATCTACCTTACCACCTTAGTCAAATCGACACCCAAACTGTCTTTTCACCTTATCGGTATGGTCTTTTATCCTATATTTAAAACTTCCGACTCTCATTCATTACCTTTTTACCACCAGAAAAGCCCCAAATTTCCACTATCTTCTTCACTCACTCTCAAATTCCTTCTATCCAGTAGTACCTTTTTACAATGGCACTTAACCCTCAACATAACCAAGTCGCCATTCTTGATTCTCAAAGGATGATGACTTTGTTCCTATCGTCGAATTTTTGTTACAATCCACATACTTCACTGCCCTCAATGTAAACACCACTATTTACTCTAACAATATGGCTGAATTTTAGGCAAATGGTCGGAGTGAAACTCTTAATGATGAAAGAGTCATCAGATCGAGGATCTGTGGGCAGGAGATCACCATTTCTGAATCAACCATCAGGGAGCATCTGGAGCTTCATGATGAGGGCGCCCCTACTGACTTCCCCAAATCTGAGTTGGAAGACACTTACACTCAGATGGGATATGGCGGCGATGTGAGCAAGTCTACGGTCTATAAATTTAACTTCTCCTACAATTGGAAGTTCTTGCTGCACATCGTCCTGCACTGCCTATCCAACAAGATCGGGGGTTGGGATCAAAACCCATATGATTTGAGCTGCCTAGTCCATGGATTGGTGAAAGGCCTCCACTTTAACTACTTAAGATTTGTGCTGATCAACTTAAGAGACAATCTCACCCAGGATCCATTCTATATGTATCCCCGGTTCATTCAACACATAATCAAGTATGAGCTGGACCAGGACAAATTACAACGGGCAGATGTTCTACTGGTCCCTCACATGAGGCCTGGCATCTTCAAAACCCTGAAAAAGGTGTCCACCAATTTTTCTGGAAGATTCACTGATCTTCTTCCAGGTATGCTAGAGCCAACGGCTCCTGGTGACATCTCTGCAAGCTCAGCAGGTGATGAACCCACACCAAACCTCACCACTCAAATGCCAACTACTTCTTCATACCCAATCAAGGTTACATACATAAGACACCCCAAACAAACCCCTGATCAATCTACTCTGATTGATCAGGTCCCCTCTGTCAAATGCCAACTACTTCTTCGTACCCAATCAAGGTTACATACATAAGACACCCCAAACAAACCCCTGATCAATCTACTCTGATTGATCAGGTCCCCTCTGTTCAAACCAAAAAGGCTCGAGTGGAACTCCGGGCTCCCACTCAGCCAGAGGTCCAACTATCCTCCACCATTGATATCAATATTAGTGTTGAGTCTTCTCAGTCTCAAGCTGATGAGCCCAAAACCCAAGCCTTTAGCCCTCAGGGTGAGTCCCAACACTCCCCTGAGCAACCAAAAAGGTACAGCCACATCACTAGCCCAACTGCTACTGCAGCGGAGCCATTAGTTACTGACCAAGGTCTCGGGTCATTAGATTTAACCTCTTTATCTTTTACTGACCTTTTAACCCAACCTGATGAGGATATCATGTTCCATCAAAGCCATGATGTTGATCTACCATACCACTTTGAAGATCAACTAAGCCCCAGGGAACCTCTGATGTCTAGCCCACATCAGTAAGCCTAACTAAGGTAAGTCCAACTGGTATGGAGGTGACTCATGTAGACTCAGCTGCCACTACTGAGAGTGTCACACTTGCCTCTGAGGACAGTGGTAACACCAGTGAGACTGAGTCTACGGCAACCTTGCCGATTGATGCTTCTAAAAAGGACATCAATAAGCAGGGATATCCAGGGTGCCAAGAAACCACTACTGGTGGTGATGATAAACATACTAGGTATGTTATCTTATCTCCTTATGATTCTTTAAAAGAAGATGAGGGTAGTCTGCAACTCATCATCAGAGACCTGATTTCTAAAGTCTCAAACCTTAAATCAAAGGTTAAGACTTTAGAGGACAGGTCTGCCACTCAACAACTTGAGATAGACAATCTCAAGGCTCAACTAGCTAAGACACAGATTGAGAAGTCTGTCAGGCATGTACCCATTCAAGTTTCTTTAAGTTCTTCCTCCAGCTCATCTACTTCTCAAGATTATGCTGCCAAAAAGGGGGAGAATGTACAGAAACAAAGTCATGAGGAACCCAATCTTGCCATCATAAAACCTTCCTTTGATGCCTTATCTTACTTTTATCCCACACAGGAACACCCTACAACAGTCTTCTCTTAACCAGCTCCCATTAACATTCAAATGGAGCCAAGGATGCTCACAGACCTCAACAGGTTTTTAACCAAATTTCTATTAAGCTCCTCCATTGAACAAACCTCCCCTGATGTAGCTGTTGCCTACTTTGGAGCTGAAGAGCTTTAAAGGCTGAGTGCACCACCTACCTCTGAAAAGGAAGTTGGTCAACCTAAGGTCTCTACTGAACCTGAGATTAACTTCGAAGGGGATGTATAGACTCATGGCCCAGCAACGGATTTAGATGGGATAGGTAGTGCCGTTCTGGTTACTTCCGAAGCAGAAATTCAAGTTGCGGAAGGAATAATTGGACTGTCTTCTTTGTCCGGTGATCTGTTCATCACATAAGCCATCCTTGACCTAGCCTCTGAGGTAAACAGTGAGGACTTCCTTACCAACCCTCTCTCACAAGAACCACAACTTCAAACTCCCTCTCCTCAACCTGAATCCTCTAAACCTGAGTCTCCAAAGCTGAATCTTCCTCTGATCCTAAAGGAAAGAGAAAGCTCACTGCTGAGGAGCTTCTTGAGGAGGAGAGGTTGGGAAAGCTTAAAAGAAAAGGAAGAAGTGATATTGGAAAGTTGTTGGCTGCAAGCAGCAATAGCCACCCATGAAAGTATCAACAATCAAAGGAGAGTGGAGGTCATTGACAGGCTCATCATCCTGGGAGTAGCCAATAAAGAAATCCTTCTACTTCCACTTGATGAGCTTGTAAAAATTGGGGAAGCAACCTTGCTGCCAAAAGAAAAGGAAAAAGTGGCAAGGTTGGCCAAAGAGGAGGAAAGGAGAAAGAAGAAGGATGAGGCTGCAAAAAGGGAGAGGATGGAGAGAATAACCTTTCTCTACTCTAGAGGCTATTCTCAAGAGGAGCTGGCACCTCATAATAATGACACAATCTTGTTTCTTTTTCACAAAGAGCAAGATCAAATCAACAAAGAGAGGAGGAAGGCTACCCTGGAAAAGCTGAGGGAGAAAAAGAAGAAAGAGGAAGAGGCAGAACTTGTTGCTACCAAGAAGGAGGGAGATAAGAAGTGGATGAAATCCTATCTCAAAGCCCATGGCTTCTCCGGCAGGCAAGTGGGTCCCATGTCTGTAAAGACCCTACAGTGGCATGTCAGCGACATCAAGGCTGACATTCGCTTAGGAAGAAGGCAGGAGGTAATTCAAGCTCCAAGTGTTCAGAGGATGGCACCTAAACCAACACCCAAACTAGTACCCAAACCACAACCTACACCCACACCTTCTCCCTTTCCCATCAAAACTGAACCTTTCACCCCTAAACCCACACCATCAGCCTTACCTACACCCTTACCCACTGCTTCCCAACAACCACCATCACCACCTATCCTTCGACCCAAAACAGAACCTAGAACCCACTCACTGCCCAAACAATCTTTTGAACCATGTAAACCCCTAACCTTGGAAGAATTCAAGGAGATCAAGAAGAAGCTCATAAACTACACAACACTGAGTGACATCTCTTATGAAGAAGAGTCAATTGAACTGAATTCTCTTATAAGATATGAATTCCTCATAACATCTCTTGAAGGTTCTACTTCAGATCCTATAGTTAGATGGGAATATGACTACAATTCCCATCAATTAACTCTCTTCAAAGGGATGCAATAAAGAGTACACATCATTCAAAGCAATAGACTTAATCTGTTGTCTACGAGTGACTTGTATAAACTCCTCACCACACATCAAGGAAGAACAAGGAGACAGACAAATATTTGCTCTCCCTGGTGTTGAAGACTTAGAGGAGTAGAAGGAAGTGAAGTTTTGGTAGCATCAGCCTAGGGGGAGTTTGTTGGATCATATAAGGCTGGTGAAACCAAAACAACACTTAGAATATTTTGATGTACAAGATGAAGAAGTCTTTCGAAGACAAAGCTGCTATTCCGAAGACAAGTTAAAGATCTTCCGAAGCTTAACTATGAAGAGCTTCCGAAGGAAAACTAAGTCTTCCAAGACTAAGTAGTTTTCCTTCCGAAGTATATGAAGAACTTCTGAAGGTAGAACCAAGTCTTTCGAGACCAAGCAACTCTCCTTCCAAAGTATTCACACTTAGAAGATCTAAGACAATGTCTTCCAAAGAATGGAGTCATAAAGACTTGCAGAAGACTCGAAAGAAGTTGTTTCTTCCGAAGTATAAATGGGCTCGGAAGAACTTATTCTTCCGAAGCCATTTAGCTTCGGAAGAACTAACTATGTACCAGTGGATATAAGTATGGTCCGTCTGACAGTCCATTGCAGACTTTGATACACTGCATGGTGCTTTTCCTAAACCATGTAGTTGACCATACTTTAATTCACTATTCACCTTTTCAACTTAGTACAGTTACCATCTTTAGTTGGTGACAAAAGGTAAGTCATGGACCTGTCATGACTACCTTATCTAGGATATTATTTTATCTTAGATACTTTACTTCTAGCAATATAGTATTTGTCTAGTTGTAAATTACAGCTGGTTTTCCAAGTATAAACGACTGTAGATAGTAGTATATATAGTTTCTCATTGTAACTTAAGTATCATGCTTGTAAGAATCTTGTAATACTGAGTTGAGAAGTAATATATACAAGTATCTTGAAAACCATTCTTGTGTTCATTAACTTATTATATTATTGTCAACTTAGTTAGAGATTCTGATTCATCAATCGAGTGAGACTAAGTGAGTTTGAGAGTTTAAACTTATGTTGAAAGATTATAACCGATCCTGCACCAAATTTAGAAATAAGTCTGATAGAAATCAATATATGTTTATTTGCAATTACATAGGTTTATTTGGTTTCAATTTGATCTCGGGGTTTCGAGTATGAATCAAGAGCAATTACTAGGTTTATTCACAATGATTTGTGCATTTGAATCTGATTTGATTACAGATGCGTTTCAGTTTGATAATTTCAGTCAATTGATAGGATTTTGAGTTGAAATAGATCTGAATCTTGATTGGGTTTCAACTTCGATTGTTCGAGGCAAAACTGATGCAATTAATTGCTTAAATACGGTTGCTAGGTTTGAAACAGTATGCGAGATGAATGGGATGGTTTAATAAAGTTAAAATGATGGATTTGTGTGGTTTTGGGTGTCGTCGGATGATGGTCGGAGACATTGCTGGAACAGGATGACGGGAAGGGGGAAATGGGTTGGGTTTTAAAATGATTTTACAATTTTGGTCCCCGAGGTTTTAGTCTTCATCACTTTATGCCAAAACCTTTTAAATTAAAGTTTCTGAAATTACATTTCTGTCCATGTGGTTTTCAAAGATTAATATTTTATGTTAAAACTTCAATATTAAGTTTTAAAATTTACAATTACCAACCTAGACTTTATAAAACCAAATTTAATTAATAAATCAATTTTATTTTATAAACCTTTTAAATTTTATAAAAACTTACAATTTAATTATTTATTTTGATTTTTTAATTGAAACTCATAATTAATAATAAACTTTATAAATTTTATAACTCTTGGTAAAACTTTGAAATTGTATTATTTGCTTTAGTTAAATGGTTAAAATCTCATAATTATTTATGAACCTTATAAATTTATAAAAAATTATTTTATAAATTATAAAATTATGATAAATTGAATTTATAACACATTTATTGCTTTTGAATCATCAAAATAAATAAAATAATTTAATAATAAATATTCTCATTGTGTGAAAGATCAAAAATAGATTTGGGTTTACCTTACCAAATGAGTCAGATGTTTCATCACTCCCATGCACATATCTTCTCACCACTTAATCTGCATATACCTTAAACAGATGCAGGTTTCCCAAAAGTAATACTTTAAGTTAGTAAAGAACTTATTTTTCTATTGGTAACTCATTCATTTAATAAGGACCCCACCCGCAAGGTAGTTTACAAAATCTGCGAACCAAGGGTGATCATAAATCTTTTAAACTTGCAAAAGTAACTCGTGTGGGAAATTGTCATTTATGTAGGATTCTTGGAGTTTTTCTAAAGACGGTTCTTGAGATGAAAAAGATGATCAGCTACAATATTCACAGCTCCCCTTGTCTTGTATCTCTGTATCAAACGCTTGTAGAAGCAAGATCCATTGAATCAATCTTTGTTTTGCATCTTGTTTTCCAAAAAGGTACCTAAGAGCTGCATGATCAGTATAGACCATAGTTTTGATAAGACAAGGTAAGAACATAATTTATCAAAAGAAAAAACCATAGCAAGCAACTCTATTTCGGTGGTTGTGTAGTTCTTTTGAGCATCATTGAGAGTCTTGCTTGCATAGTAGATTGGGTGGAAATGCTTTTCCTTTTGTTGCCTTAAAACCGCTCCAACTGCATAGTCACTAGAATCACACAATAGTTCAAACGAGAGATTCCAATCCGGGGCTACCGTTCTGGGCGCTTTTATCAATTTTTAATAAGTTGAGTGCAACTAAACATTCATCATTGAAAACAAAAGGCATATCTTTTTCTAAATTTGGGTCATAGAACTTGTAATTTTTTAGAAGTTTTTTAATAAAACATCTATAAAAACCAGCATGACCTAAGAACACCTTGGTGCTTTAACTGAATTGGGTTGTGGTATTTTTTGAGATGGTTTCCACTTTTGCCCTATCTACCTTTAGCCCCTCATTAGAAATATTATGACCTAAGATAATGCCTTCCTTCACCATGAAGTGGCATTTCCCCTAATTCAAAACAAGATTTGATTACTCGCATCTTGAGAGTGGTTTTTCCAAATTACTTAAAAAATGATTGAATGAGTTTCCAAAGACTGAGAAGTCATCCATGAATACTTTCATTGAGTCTTCAATCATGTCATGAAATATGGCAACCATGCATCGTTGGAATGTAGCCGATGCATTACACAATCCAAATGTCATCCTTCCATAAGGACATGTGAATGTTGTCTTTTCTTGGTCCTTGGGTGCAATTGGAATTGAAAAGATCCAGAAAAACCATAAAGAAAACAATAAAACATATTCCCAAATAAATATTCAAACATTTGATCAATGAAAGGTAAGGGAAAATGATATTTCTTGTTGCATTGTTGAGTTTGTGGTAGTCGATACAAACTCTCCAACCCGTGATGGTTCTTGTAGGTATAAGCTCACCACTATCATACCTCTTTTCTTTGGTACCACTCATACCGGACTAACCCATGGGGAATCAGAAATTGGGTAGATCAAGCCAGCATCAAATAACTTGATTACCTCCTTTTTCACCACTTCTTGCATGTTAGGGTTAAAGTGACGTTGGTGTTGCACCACCGGTTTGTAATCATCCTCCATCAAGATCTTGTAGCTACAAAATGAAGGATATATTCCGTTTATATCCATGTTCTTCTTAGCCATATCCTTCTTGTGTGTCTTTACCTCTAAAAGCTTCACCTTTTCATCACTTGTCAAATCAGAAGCAATAATAATGGGTAATTTAGAATCATCATTGATGCGTGTGAAAGGTATATTTTAATAAATATTTTCGTATCGATTTAGTTTTAATTGGTTATTACTAATACTAAACTACACACGCAAAAGGCAAGTGTACCTGTCGTGTGGTAATATAGTGATGGTAAGAACCGAGTATCAATCCGTGGACACACCAAGCCTACTCAACATTCTTTATGATTGACTACCAGATTTGATTTTGTTTTGGAAAAAGATAAGCTGTGTTGATGTAACCAAGAATGTTTTGGGGTTTAGAAACAATAATTAAAATAAAAGTAAAAGTAAGATTGAAACTTTTGGGTTTTATAACAGGGAATCAAGGCTATCATCCTAATTAGATTACACTTATGTAACCGTGATGAATATCATGGTGTGAGTAAAGATATAAGTTTAAGTAGTTATGTTAATGTTTATAAACGTGAGCCAACGTGGATTTCTCATCTGCCAGCTCCGTAGTGATAAGGACACCAACATGAGTAACTTACAGTCCTGATCAATCAAAGCCGCTAGTAATGTAGGTAAGTCTAGTGTAATCTTTTAACATATGATTTCTGAGAACATAACTTAATATTAGAAAGAGAGTTGATCAGGTTCCTTTTTAACATACTATTAATTTTAGAAAACGATAACAATTAATGTAGATTTCTCAAACTAATAAAAGGGAACCCGTAAATGATCAGAAGCTAAAGTTATATGATTTCTAATAACCATTTCTAGTTCATTAACCATAGATTTGTTATGAAGACCGGTTCCGTGAATAACAGTTAGTTCATACGTTTTTCAACAATGTATGACATTCACAATTACAAATCATAAGTTCATAACTTCCCGTTCAAATGTAGATGCCACCCATCAAAAGCTTACCCAAGATGACCATAACATTAACACAACATAAATCACACCATTAGTTCATTATAAATTACATAAGTTTTATCCAATTAGGATGATAATGAGAGTTTAGCTCATGACGAGCTTGAACATAATAACAAGTAACATAGAAGATTGATAATGGAACAATCAAACTGGTGATCCATAATAGATGATGTTTAGACAATCTCGAGCTTCTTCCAAGTGTTGTATGCACCTCCCGAGCCTCTAAATGGTCTTCAAGACCTGATTCCCAAGATAATTCAGCAGAGTAACTCATGTCTAAAAGCTTGCCCAAATGATGAACTTAGCCCTCTATTTATAGGCTTTCTGGAGTGTTTAAGCATGACCCCATGCCTAAAAGGCACGGCCCTGTGTTAGTATAATGCTTACGAAAGTTGGTCGGTTCCTACGTGCAGGAGGTGTCGGGCACGACTCCGTGTTAAATGGGGCACGACCCCGTGTTGGAGGTGGGGCACGGCCCCATGACTCATGGGGCATGGCCTCGTGTCTACTTTTGGGGAACAATACTTTTTGTCCTGTCAGATGTTCAAACATGGGGGTGTGACAATTTAAGCACGGGGGTGTGTTTCAGGCAAGTCATGGGGGCGTGCTTAATGAGGCACGACCCCATGCTTGGACTTCAAAGCTTGATTTTCTTCAAATTATTGTTAAATATACTTCTTTTGTCCATCTTGCCCTTTTGAACACTTGAAAACACAATATAACATTTTTAAGTATATAATCACCATTTTAAGAAAGATATTAAGGAATAATTGATGTGCTTTTGATAGGATTTTTATGTATAATTTATAGCACATCAAAAATCCCACACTTGAACTTTGCTTGTCCTCAAGCAAAATCACTTAAAATGACAATTCCACCAAAATCCAAATAAATAAAATGATAAATATGTTTTTCGGGAAATACGAAAGTAAATTTATTTTATCCAAATGTAAATATTTTAAGCATATGTAGAATGATATCCTAGCAAGTGATAGATTAGTTAGTAAAGATTATTAACATGTGAAAATCCACACTTATCACAAGATGCACTCACACTCGGCTAAATATATAGAGTCATAATCAAGGTTAAGTATGACTAATACGCTCAATTGCCTAGTATGAATACGTGTAAAATCATATGCTTGTTAAGGGATCAAATCTCCACCTACTTAGATATTTACTTGCATAAATCATTAGGTCTTTGATGGGTTGTAACTTGGCTCGGGCTCGGGTATGGATTATTTGAAAAAAGTGGCTAAATTCTAAAGATGACGGTTTTGGCTTATTTTTCTAACATAACTACAAGGAAAGCAATAAAAGGTTCCCCATAACATACTTCAAGCTAGACGGGATATGCTAAGTTGAGGACTCGTTTAAGGTCAGATTGTCAAGACCGTATTTTTCTTTCAAAAACCTTACTTCGTCTTTCACCCGAAGATTCACGAAACTCTCCTTTCATAAGGATTGTTTGGCTTGAAGCCTATTAGCACCCAATTGGATCAGTTCCGTGTATTAGTATTAGGACTCGGTTTGGTTCTTTTTGTATTTTCCATCATGGGACCAGTTCCCACAGTTCGGGCATCTTTCGTATCTTTTTGCCCACTCTTTATAGCGCTTTTTGAAATTCCACAAAATGGCGAAACTTGTTCCTTTTTTGCCATTTCTTTCTTGCATTGAACGTGAGGTTGAAAATTTGTTCTGGATTTTCGGGGGAAGTCCCGGTTTGCGCGGTGAAGGTAACAAAGTAAATTAAAATTGAAAGAATGCATTCCAGTTCTTTTAGATCTGTCAGTAAAAGACCAAATTTCTCTTTTTTTTTTTATAATAAGCCAAAAACATGTATTTAACGAAAAATGGGTTTTGTTGAAGGCTTTTTGGTTAAGTGACTTAGTGGTTCAGGTGATCGAGAAATAAAAACGTTTAAGAAAAACGGGGCTGACAAGGGTTAACGCTCTGGTAAGGAAAATTACAAGAAAAATGGTTGGGGCTTGAATGGTTAAGATTTTCTAATGCCTAAATCATATATATGAAATAAATACTAATTAATGTCTTGAAATGTATACCCAAAGCAAGTTCTAATCACACGTATCATAAGGCACCCTCAATTAAATTCAGATTGAAAGTATAATTGCATAAATACAAAAGCGGTTTAAGGCTAATAAATAAACTTATATACGGATGGAATTGAGTAAAAATGTTTTATTTTACATGTTTAAATATTTTTACTAAATCATTTCTTTTAAAATAGCACAAAAAAACATTTTCCAAGTTTATTTGGATTTCATTTATTTACTTATTTATTTCCCGAAAACGTATATTTATAATTTGGTTTATCAAAAATTGTTTAAAGGTGTTTTGTCACAAAAATTAGTGGTTAAGGGATTTTATAGAATTTTTAAATTTGGACATTTTTTTAGCAAGGTGTTAAATGTGTAAAATACACCATTCCCACACTTAAAATTTATATAGTCCTCAATGTGATTAATAATTTAAAACAGGGAATGGTAACGAAATAACTCCCCTAAAATTGATGAATTAGACATTTGTGTTCGGTACCCATATCGCCTTAAATTGTGAGAATCCTCAGGATCACCTAAAATATCATCCATTTATTGAAAACATTAAAATCCTAAGAAATAAAAAAATGACATAAATTGAAAGATAGATTGGCACGAAACAGTTGTGCCCTGGCCTCCAAAAGTGATACGGTTTTCATGGGCTTAGCGGCAGGATATCCCCCCACTCGTGATACATCCGGTTCCTGATATACATGATATCGTTACTCAGGTCACCGACTCGGGAATGCAGATTTTTGACTCGGTTGAAAGCTTGTTTTGCGTATTCAAATGATCGCCTTGCATGGTTGCTGGTGGTTTGGATCACCTCATAAAGCTCTAACATACTTAGGAATTCACCAGTGTATGAGCTGGAAGCCCAGACTTCTTCATGTTATGCCGACATATCGAGGTCTATGATGATTTCTTCGGGATCCGCCGAATCCCAGATATGTCCCTTTCTGTCCATAAAACTTGGTTGTTCATTTGGTAGGTTTGTGATCATGTACATGCTCGTGCAAATGATCAAGTCCAACAATCTTGGCATCACTCCTTTAGTTCCCTCCATGTTGCACATATAGCTCTCGTACAAGTTTAGAATCTAGCTTCCTCTAAACATTGGTGTCGGAGCACCTGTAATTGCATTCCTTGCATGATCTGTTATCGAATGGTTAAGGAGACAGTGTATGTAACCTAGCAGTGGGTCTCGTATCTGATTGCTTTTGGTTTTACTCAAGTTGAACACCCATGTTCCATTTCTCTCCTAGAATGCCTTTCGCATAGAACCACTCTCTACATCTTTACTTTCCTCGTCTTGCTGGCAATTCTGATACTGCATCCTCCTCCATTTCTTGTTCCGTATAGATACCTAGATTGACACTAAACAAAGCAATGGATGTTTTTCTCTAATGTCCCACAAGTCTAAATAAAACTGCTTGATCATCCTATGGGTCAGAGTCTTTCATGTTAAATTTAAAAGATGCCAAAAATTCAAGAGTTACTTCATAAACAGAAGGTTTGTTTTGTGAAAACAGACATTTCCACTGAACACTCAATAAATTATTGTATCTTTCTAGCTGTCCAACAACCGCTAAGGTTTTTTCATTCGACTTGTAGATATGATCTTTTGGCTCTCTGTAACAGTCTTTGTAACCTGTCACGACACCACCTTTCATGGCTCCCTAAAATTGTAGATAGGGATGATTCATGATCCTAAAATTTTAAACAAATAAATTAACCTATACAAAATGAATTTATGGAACAGTTTCATTATGTTAGTAAACTGACATGGGTTTAACGAGACATCACACCATATTTGTTAAATTCATGTTTAAATCCAATTAAAATTTTAACATTCAATAGAAACTGTTAAATATGGGGGTGTGCCTTGTGAAACATGGGGGTGCTGTTAACATTTTGAGGTGTGAAATTTTGACTCGAGCACACGTGGTTTTGTTTGCAAACCTTTGACTAAACATAGGTTTAACATTTTCTTGCTTGAAAAATCAAAGATTATACATGTATTATTTTAATCACTTGTTAATAATTCAAGTTACTCAAAATATATAAAGTGATGACACCACTTGTTTGACAAATTAAACCCTTGTAACTTGAATGTTCTTAACAATGATTCAACCATGATTTATGAAGATAGTCATGTTAACAACCTAAGGAAAAGCATAAACAAAAATAAATTAACTATACAAAATCATTAACATAGTAATTAGCTACTAATATAAACATGAACAAGTAGGTTTAAAGTATTCAACATTCCATAAAACATTGATTACAAGGTTTTACATATAATGGCTAGGATTTCGATTGTTTAGTGACCTAAGCACCTAACTACATGTAAATGACCGTCATTATAACTAGGAATTAATAACACTAACCACTTGGATAATCAAACTTGAGAGGAAGTGGAAGAATACTTGAAAATAAGAAGGGAAAATGAAAAAGGTGATGAAAATGGAAGTAAACACGAAAGATAACTGGCATGCATTTGGTTTTTTAACATGTATAATTGATGGGGAACAAAAAAAATTGCTGAAACAAGTCAGATTATGTCATGGTATGTCAGTCATGGGGGCGTGCCTCCTTAGGCACAGGGGCGTGCCTTCCTTGTGCTATCGAGTTTCAGTTTTTGTTGTTCCGTTTTTCTGCGTTGCGCGTTGCGTTATTTTCCCGATTAAGTTTTACCACTTTCAAATCACCAAAAAAGGTACACAAATAGTCCTAGAGTTAATTAAAACTAGCCAAATGACAATTACATTTCCTAAGATCCTACGGTTACACGATACGTTAAAGCCGAGAGTCTAAGACTGCAAAATTAGACTCTTTAACATGCGCCAGCGCACATAATACATCGCGAAATGCTTCTAGAAGAAGTCTCCACACATTTCGTGTGGAAGGCTCAGGATGGGATAGTGTGAACTGCGGTTGCTTAATTCCGCAAGTTGGCGGTTGATGGAAACGAGTTCTTTGTCCATCTCTTGAACTTTTTGGATAAGTTTAGCTAGGCGTTGGGATGCGATTAGGTTCATTTCCATCAATTGTTTGGTTAGTTCATGTTACTTAAAGAAATATTCGTGCATTGTCGGTTCTCGCGTTTTAGAATGCGGTTTCTTTGCAGGGTTCCGGCTTGAACTTCCGTGACTTGATTCTTTCATTTTGTTACGTATTTAAGGAGAAATTCGGGGTGATGAAAGCCTGGAACAAGTGTGGTATTTATATACAGGTTGGGAAAGTTGATCAAGGGGGCGTGCTTGGCAAGGCACGGGCCCGTGTTCGTCAGATTTCATTTTAAATTTGACCTGCAATGTTCTAGAATCATCAGCGAAGATCGTGGAAAATTTTTGTAAGAGGCACTAGGGAGTACTTCATGGGGCACGACCCAGTGTTAGGCTTGTGAGGTCCTAAAAAAGTTAAAAATTGAAAGAAAAACCTATGTACAAGTGTCGTGTTTTAGTTTTGGATCTTTAGCGCGACCCTTCCCCACCCTTAGTCTTCATTGGGGCGGAGGTGTAATTCCTCCGGGAAGATCTTGATTGTTCGATTGGTATACGGTTTCAAATGATGACCATTTACCTTGAAACTTAAACCATTATGGTTTTCAATTTCGATGGCACCGTTCGGAAAAACGTCTTTAATTGTGTAAGGTCCGGCCCAACGCGATTTCAGCTTTCCAGGAAACAAACGGAGACGAGAGTAATACAGTAAGACACATTCTCCCACATGAAATTGTTAAGTGTTCTTTAATCAAGAATAATGGAATTTCCTTGTCTTTTCCTTGTAAACCCTAGCATTCTCGTACGTTTGTTCTCTTAGTTCCTCGAGTTCATGGATTTATTGAAATTGATTTTTACCCACAACGTTTTAGTCTAGGTTTGCTGCTTTGAGTGCCCAATAGGCCTTATGTTCGAGTTCCACAGGTAGATGACATGACTTCCCATAGACCAGTTTAAATGGTGTTGTGCTGATGGGAAACTTATAGGCCGTTAGAAAAGCCCATAATGCATCATCTAACTTGGTAAACCAATCCTTGTGATATTGACCTACGATTTTGTTGGATCATATGAGGCTGGTTCAACCAAAACAACACTTAGAATCTTTTGATGTACAAATTGAAGAAGTCTTCCGAAGACAAAGCTGCTCTTCCGAAGACAAGTTAAAGATCTTCTGAAGCCTAACTATGAAGAGCTTTCGAAGGAAAAGGTTTTCCAAACCCATGTAGTTGATCATACTTTAATCCACTGTTCACCTTTTCAATTTAGTACAGTTGTCATCTTTAGTTGGTGACAAAAGGTAAGTCGTGGACCTATCATGACTACCTTATCTAGGATATTATTTTATCTTAGATACTTTACTTCTAGCAATGTAGTATTTGTCTAGTTGTAAATTCCAATTGGTTTTCCAAGTATAACCGGCTGTAGATAGTAGTATATATAGTTTCTTATTGTAACTTAAGTACCATGCTTGAAAGAATCTTGTAATACTGAGTTGAGAAGTAATATATACAAGAATCTTGAAAACTATTCTTGTGTTCATTAACTTATTTTATTATTGTCAACTTAGCGATAGATTCTGATTCATTAATCGAGTGAGATTAAGTGAGTTTGAGAGATCAAACTTGTATTGAAAGACCAAAAACCAATCCTGCAATTGGTATTAGAGCATCTAGGCTCTTAATTGTGAGATCTAACCATCCTAAATCACCCTTGTTTCTTCACACTTCCTCACTTCACTCAAATGGCTCTTAACCAAAAATTTTCCAAGTCCGAGATGGGAACCATGACCAAGGCTCCTATCATCAAGTATCAAGACAACCGCCTATGGAGATCTGTTACTCATGGTCCATACCAACCAAAGGTGGAATCCCTAGCTGGTAATGGTGCCATGATTGAGAAGGCCATTGAAGACTACTCTAATGAAGACTTCAAGAAGATGGACATTGACTGCAAAGCAATGACTATTTTGCTTACAACTATACCAAATTCCATAATGGTTGGTTTTAAGGGATGCGAGTCAGCCAAAGAATTCTTTGATGCTTTGAAGCTGATGTACTCTGGTTTTGCTGAATCCAAGGAGTCCAAGAAAGATGTCCTAAAGCAGAAGTTTGAGAACTTCACTTATACTGTTGGTAAGACCTTGAGTCAACAATACTTCAGGTACATGGACTTGATCACCTCTCTTCAGTCTAAGGGAGTGGCTCTTGAGAAAAGAGACATAGTGAGGAAATTCATGAGTACACTTCCTCATGAATGGACTTTTTACTGTGTCTCTATCAAGAGAACTGAAAATCTCAACACTCTTACTATGACTGAACTGTATGGAATCCTTGATGGATATGGAATGGAGATGGAGACTCAGAAGAGACACCAGATGAACAGACCCTCAAATCCTACAGTCAGCAATGCTCTACATGTTGCAGAAGGATCAAGAACTCCCCAACCCTAGTTGTACCTGAACTACCCCTAACAACCATCATCCTCCTCTGGGCCATACATCACTTTCCCTGAGGCACCCAGGTCTCAACACGCTCAACACACTCCTTTTCAGGATAGTTGTGCCTTTGTTTCAGGGAGTGAGCACTCTAGAGATTTTCAATTTTGTTTTGATGATCTAGAGTGTTTCAGCCCATATGACATTGATTACATGGACATTGTTCGACAGATGGATCTTTTAACCTATAGAGCAAAGAAGTTCTTTAAAAGAACCCGAAGGCAGTTCCCTCAGAACCTAACTAACAGCAAATTAGGATTTGATAAGAGCAAGGTCAAGTGCTACAACTGTAACCTACCTGGTCACTTTGCTAGGGAATGTAAAGATCCAAGATCTAATCCTGGAATAGCTCAAGCCTCCCAACATCCTACTACCTCAAAAGCTACAACAAAACCCACTGAGCAGCAAACTGCAGCTGTTGCTCAAGAGGTTGACTGGAGCTTTATGGTACAAGATATCACCCTTGCTCAAGCTCTCATGGCTGGAACTGAAGACATCAAGGTATATGAACATCTCTGTACTCCAGCTTGTATTACGGTTAAATTGTATCAGGACTACAACATGGAAATTAGATCTAATATTGAGTCCTTAAATATCCTAAAAACTGATTTCAAGAGAGTAGAATCTGACTATAAATGCAAAATTGAAGAGTTAGAGAAAACTATGTCCTCTTTAAAACATGAACATTAAAACTACAGGGCTCAGATAAAAGATCTAATATCCAAGTTGACTGAGGCTCAAACCCAGCTAGTAATAGCTGAGGCTAAAGGAAAGAAGTATGCCATTGAAGAGCATAACTTCAATACCATCATTGCATCATCCTCCCACTCAAAGGTGTGTTATCAAAACAAAGGTGGGTTGGGAACCAATAAAGTTGCTCCACCACACTCTTATGTGTCTGTTAGACAGCTAAGATGTGGAACTAATGAGCAAGAGGTTCCAACTGCTGACCCACTACCCAATGAGAAGAAGAATGATGCAATAATGGTGACCACCACAGGGAAGGATAAGGTAGAAAACCTCATCCCCACCGTTAATGACCAACCCTTAACCACCAACGATAGAAAGAACAAAATCAAGGCAGCAAAGAAAACTGCCAAGAAGGTGACTAAGTCTAGGATGAAAATAGACCCATGGAAAAAAGGTGTATTCATCTCAGCTGGATTCCAGGTGGTTGGAAACTCTGATTCAGGAAAGGAATGTAGTACCAGCATTCCTATCCAGCTAAAGGATCAGAAGTTAAAGGGTAAGTTGTTGAAGAGGAAAAGAAGTGCAAGAAACAACAGCCCTCATGCCCCATCAAGAATAACATTGAGTGCGTAATCTGTGGTCTGCATAACCACATGGCTAAAGATTGTTACTACAATCCTGCAAGCACACATTATGCAACCAATGTTAAGAGAGAAGGAGTCAAGGAAGGTTTCATATTTGCACCTTACCACATGGTCCAAGTGTACGGGAAAGGAAATCTTATTTCCAAAGCTACGTTGCTTTTGAAAGAAACTCATTCTTTCGAAATGAAAATAGCTTCAGAAGACAAGCCAAAGAACAAACAAAGGAACAGAAGGAATCCTTTGAAATCTTCCAAGAAGAAGACTTCTTCAGAAGAAAATGTGGTGAAAACTTCTTCCGAGAAAAAAGAAGCCTCGAAAGGAAGTCATGCTGCTCAAGCCTCTTCAGGATCATCTACACTGATCAACCATAGGATGGAATGGAAGAACAGAAAAGATGCTGCAGCCCAAGCCTCTTCTTTACACACATCAATTGAACCCACATGCATACATTTTGGTATAATTATGTCATCTACATTGGAAGAACCCAAGACCAACAAGGCTTGGGTTTCCAATAGTAACTAATCATCTCACCTTATGTGCAGGGACATCCACATGACAAGAATGGAAATGTGTGGATTATGGACAGTGGATACTCCAGACACATGATAGGAAACAGATCTCTCCTTTAACAATTTGAACATTTTGATGGAGGTCCTGTTCTGTTTGGAGGTGAAGCTAGAGGATACATTTCTGGTAGAGGTAGTGTATCCAATGGTAAGTTAAAAGTTGACAAAGTAAACTTTGTCAAACAGCTTGAACACAATCTGTTAAGTGTTTCTGTTGGGTCTGATAAGGATAGTCTATATTATCAACACAGTCAAAGTCAATAAAAGTCAATGTCACTGTCAAAGTCATCGGAACAGGCAAACAGACGCGTTCGAGACGAAGAACCGAGACAAGATGTTGAAGATAAACGACTAGGAGTTTGTTGTTAATAAATATATTTTGTGTCAACAAAATATATTTATTTATGTTTAAGTTATTTTTATGTTTTATATGTAATTTCTCTAATTGTCTAAGTCTAGGGGCTTAATATGTCATTAGTGAATATTATCACTATATATAGATTAGTGACAATTAGGTTTTGTGAGCTTCAATGAGCCATTAATTGAGGGGCTTTCACTTTATAATATATTTAGCAATCAATTCAGATCAAACAAGGGTTTTATTGAATGTTCTTGAGGTGTTCATCATTGTTCATCCATATTTTATAGTGTTTGATTTATATTTTACACAAATATCATTGATATCTGTGTTATCAGTGGGATTTGTTTGTGTTTATCAATCAAGTGCACTATTATATCGATCAGAAGGACCAACAATATGGTATCAGAGCCATTGTGCTCTTGATTATTTGAGTTTTGTTTGGTTTTCTAGTTCTAGTCACTGTTCCATTCATTTTCAATCTGATCTGAGTGTTTTGGATATGGAAATTGATTGAGGATTGCTCGATTTTGGTGTGGGAAGCTATAGGAATCATCAGATCTCAAATCCATTGAGATTTGGATGAGTTTGAGCTGATTTCGTGCTGAAATAGGCTATCCAGATACGTCTGGCGAATTTACAGCTCGTCCAGCGAAATTACAGCATCTTTCAGCGAAACTACATAGTTTCTCCTGGTGAGACTAGGGTTCCTTCGGCAAAACTAAACTGTTCTTGGTTTTTGGATCTGGTTTCCTTGTTCCAGTGAAAGTACATGTGTTGAACGAAAGTTCATAGTGTTTGTGTGACAATCCCAACGAAATTGCTGCCAAATTGTTCTCTAAACGAAAGTTCAACTAGTTTCGGGCGAAACTACCCTACGAAACTTGCATCAGCGTGCCACCGCTAGGCGAAACTGCTGTCGAAATTACTGGCAAAACTACCAGCGTACTTGCAAGCGAAATTAGTGAAAATTCAGCGAATTTGGTGGAATTTCAGTGAAATTAGCTTCTGATCGTTTCTAAAATGTCTTCTTCAGAAGTAGCTAATTTCCATCAATCTGATAATCTAATATCAGCACAAAGTCGGTTTGATTCTTTTGCAGCGATGAAAGATGAAAAGATATCTGATTTTTTGATCGATTTCTAATGGTGGCAAGCAATCTTAAGAAGTATGATGACCAGCTGGGGAACCATGAACAAGTCACAAAACTTTTGGACTCTCTTCCTCCATAGTGGAGTCCACAAGTTAGGTTGTTAAAACAAGAAAGAAATTTTGCTGACTACAAACTCTTGGAAGTTATCAACAAGTTGAAGTTATTTGAATTGGATATGAAAAGAAGATAGTACAATCAATGCATGTATGGAGGTGTATCTTCAAGTACTAAGATCAATATAGAGTCTGAAGAAGAAGTGAACCATGCATTGATGGCTGAGGTGGAAAACAACGATGAGGATTCTGTTGAGGATTTTGATCCTTTCAAAGAATTCAGGTGTGACACTCAAGGTGAGATTGTTGGTGATGTTGGTGATTGTGCAAGTCGGTGTAAAGTTTAGGATGAAGGAAAGCAAGAGGAAGTTGAAGCTGCAGAAGCTAAGAAGAGAGCTACTGAGGAGGAAGAATACAAAAAGAACACTCCTGTCTGTCAATGTGAAAAAGCCCTAGCTACTGAAAAGATAGTTATGGGGCTTCCTTATGAGGTTGTTGAAGACATGTGTTCTCCTCCCTACAAAATTCGTTTATTTAGAGTTTATAAAGCTAACAGATTATTGTTAGAAAATGAAAAAGAATTAAAACAAATAAACAAAGAACTTAAAATCAATGAGTCCAAATATTTTATCAAACTAAAAGAAGCTTTAAAAGAAAATGATATTTTAAAAAGAAATCTTTTAGAAAAAAATGTCGAGATTAATGTTTTGAGCGAACGAGTCACTTTAGCAGAATTTGAGACTAGCAAGCTTAAAACTAAACTTGATAAATGGACAATATCTGGGATGAAACAGGAAGAGCTATTCTCTAAACAAAGGGGAGCAAGAATAAAAAAGGGTGTGGGATGTGGTGAAACTTCATATGTTTATCCTCCTCCTAGCACTCATTGTTACTCTCCTATGCCTCAACCTCATCCATCTAATGATTTAATTAAAGCTGCAAATACCAACAGTTTACATGCAGGTTTAAGCAGCGTTATTCACAAAGAGGTTCGAGATGAATATGATTTTCCTGTAGGTTTGGGGCTCATCAAGCAAGGATATGATCTGCAAAATGATAATTCCACCTCTGATGCTTCAAAACCAGTATCAGTTATTTCCAGTAACTTCTTTAACAAATTCAAGACAGATAACATCCCTTCGTTTGTTCCTGTCAAGTTTGTCAAAGAAGGAACAACTGTGGAATCATCAAGCAATCAGAACTCAACAACACAAACCAACACAACAAGAGTTATCAACCAAGATCCATTGGAAGTTGACTTGTGTATACAAGACTGGACAAGCTCTGATGATGAATCAGAGAACATCAAGTCACCTGAAGTTATCAAGTGTCAAATGCTTCCAAAAGTCGAATCAAGACCTATACGGATCTCATCTCCAACTGCTAAGCAAATCAGCAGTTCCTCTAAAGCTCGGCAGAAACACTCACCATCTTCATCTGCTATCCATCATGATCTTCACAAATATGCTTCCAAGTCTAACAAGTCACCAGTCATACAAAAAGGTTCTAAGAAGAATGTTTAGATCTCAGCTCCCGGAACATCACAAATCAAATCACAGCCCAGTTCGAAATCCACATTAACAAAGCCTCAAAAGGTTCAATTTCCTGATATCCAAAAGAAGAAGCTTCAAGGTTGTCAACAAGCTGCAACAACCACAAAGCAGGCTCCACCCTCTTCTGCTCTCCACGGGACTACAAAGAACCAAAAGCCTTTCAAGGCTTGCTTTAGATGTGGAAAAGAAGGTCATATGCTAAAGAAGTGCCCTCAGGTTCAAAGGCAAGCTTCGGGAGGTAAAGATAACACAGGCTGCTTCTCGGGTTCAAAAGGTAAAAAGCACATATCTTTGAACGGTTGGATGAAGAACAATCTTTCCAAACCTTCTCATGTGAAGCCGGTTTCACATGATTCAAAGATGAAAAAGACCAATGTTTCAAAATTAAAATCTCTTCCTTCGGGTCTTAAAAAGAAAATGATTTCCAAATTTAATTCTTTTAATCAAAAGTAATTGAACAGAAACAACTTTGGAAAGTAAAACAAAATGAAAAGGATAAAGAAATAAATGATTTTTTAAAAGAGTGTGTGCTTAAACAGGTTACATACGCTAATGAAAAAGGAACTCCCAGGACCACGATGGCTTGGGTCCCCCTCTCTAATTAATCTGTTTATGAGTGCAGGAACAATTTAGGAGGCCTATCAATAATTCGGTTTACTGACTGAGATTGTTCCTAATTCTAATTTGAGGCGGAACAAACAGGTTATGGTTATGGTATCTCATCCACATTTCGGATTCTTATCTACCATTCACAATCACTGCATTTTTTTTGGTATTTTGTTTCTCATATTTTTGCTAGTATAATTTGGAAGACTTTCTTTAGTAAAATTATATTTTCATTTCCGTTTATTATATACTTAAAAAAAATCTATTTCATGGCGGTTAAAAAGAAATTTCGGGGGAGAATAAAGATTTCACGGGAACTAATAACTTGATTTGGGATGACTAAGAAATGATAATAAGTTTTCTTTGTATGCTTGGGCATGACTTGTACCTTTATGAGATATGATAGTAACTGATGTAGATGTCTGTATCACTTAAAATTCTAAAATCTAAAAAAAAAGACAGTTTCATTATATGATATGCATGGTAGGCTCAGCCCGAAAAAGAAGTAAACAGTGATTCTGTAGCCTAACTAAAGCTTTAGAACTCGGTGATAAGGATCATTTCCATGACATCTCGGCCTGCATAAAGTTACAAGTCTCATCAAAAACGGGTTGAGAGTATCTGACTTCTGCCTTGATCCCTTCCATTCCCAAAATCTCCCTATCCCCAAGTCCTGAATGTAGCTTCTCGTTAGCTCTTCAGATGTATATTTCATGCTTATCTCCTCTGCTATGTGGAAGCATTGACCTGGAGCGATGATCTTCTCTGTTATACGTGAGTATAGACCTGAAGCTCTCATCAGCACGCTCAGATGATCATCTCCCCTGTTATACGTAAGTATAGGCCTGGAGCTCTCATCAGCTGTTCCCCAAATAATGTCACAGTTATTCTTAAACTAAGATCATTGTTGAAACTTAAAAGAAAATCAAGCAGAGTTAATCATATTACTCAATAAGCCCTGATGATAGGATAAGTTCTTTACCGGATGTCTATGGGAACCAAATCACCTGAGCTTCTCTAATTGAATCTAAAACATGATCAAATCAGTTGCAGATCACTTGTTGAAAAGGATAAGGCATGGTTTTAAATTGGACAAATATACCAACAATCATTTTTGAACTGTTTTGGCTTTCACAACTTAAAATTGTGACCAGACTCTGTATCAGTGTGATCTCACTAACTTGTCGATGTTTAAATACATCCTTGTGCTTAAGTATATCTCGAGGATGTGATCTCATGATCAAATTAGTTCTTGGTGTAATATGATAAAACAAAATAAAATAAAATACTCTTTCACATGCATTTCACCGGACATTGCACACACAGATAAACACGGGTTTATTTGTTAACTGAAATGATCTGATAGGAAGTTGCAAGATTGTGGTTGTGATTGTGTTATAGATTTTTGTTTCAAATGATGGCCGATTATCAGCTGAGCAAAGTACCTGACCAGAGAACCTGTTCCTCAAGTTTGCAGAAGATACCGAGCTAGGATTCCTCCTCCTACATCTTCTGAAGCACTCAAGAATAGAGAGTTGGAAAAGTTTTTCCTGATCGTTCACAAAGAATGCATACGAAGAGGGGGAGCATACAAAAAGGGGGAGCCCGAAAGATGAAAAATCCTTAATACCAGATCATCAATCTAGGGGAGATTGAAGATCATTATATGGTTGACTTATCGGTGCTGATCACGATACAAGGCGTTGATAATGATAGACTAAAGGGGAGTATTGTTGGGTCTGATAAGGATAGTCTATATTATCAACACAGTCAAAGTCAAAAAAAGTCAACGTCACTGTCAAAGTCACCGGAACAGGAAAACAGACGCATTCGAGATGAAGAACCGAGACAAGATGTTGAAGATAAATGACTAGGAGTTTATTTTTAATAAATATATTTTGTGTCAACAAAATATATTTATTTATGTTTAAGTCATTTTTATGTTTTATATGTAATTTCTCTAATTATCTAAGTCTAGGGGCTTAATATGTCATTAGTGAATATTATCAATATATATAGATTAGTGACAATTAGGTTTTGTGAGCTTGAATGAGCCGTTGATTGAGGGGCTTTCACTTTGTAATATATTTAGCAATCAATTCAGATCAAACAAGGGTTTTATTGAATGTTCTTGAGGTGTTCATCATTGTTCATCCATATTTATATTGTTTGATATATATTTTACACAAATATCATTGATATCTATGTTATCAGTGGGATTTGTTTGTGTTTATCAATCAAGTGCACTATTATATCGATCAGAAGGACCAACAGTTTCTCAATTCTGTGATCAAAAGCACCAAATGATTTTCATAGAACATGAGTGCATTATTCTCAAACCTGGGATGACAATTCCACAGGAAT
Source organism: Flaveria sonorensis (assembly GCA_025506505.1). Taxonomy (NCBI): domain Eukaryota; kingdom Viridiplantae; phylum Streptophyta; class Magnoliopsida; order Asterales; family Asteraceae; genus Flaveria; species Flaveria sonorensis. The sequence goes on along the minus strand of CM046440.1, from coordinate 12,849,634 downwards.
TGGTGCTTCTTAGATCTCCCAGGAAGGGGATATGTACAAGTTGGATATGAACAATGCTTCCCCACTGGGTCAAGTGTCATGCTTTCTTTCCAAAGCCAATGGTGATGAGTCAACTCTTTGGCATAAAAGAATATGCCATGTTAATTTTAAAACCATGAACAAGCTGGTTAAAAATAATTTGGTACATGGTGTGCTTAAAAAGGAGTTTTTCTGTAAAGACAATTGTGTTGCTTGTTTGAAAGGAAAGCAACACAAGGTCACTCACAAATCCAAAGAAGTTAACTCCATCATATTTCCTTGTGATTGTTGATGATTTTACAAGATTTACATGGGTATTCTTTTTAAGAACTAAAGATGAAACGGCTAAAACTTTAAAATCTCTTATTCTTAAAATTGAAAATCAAAAGGATCTCAAGGTAAAAATCATTAGAAGTGATCAAGAAACTGAGTTTAAGAATCAAGTTCTTGACTCATTCTGTAACTCAAAAGGGATTACCACACAATACAGTGCTCCTAGAACTCCTCAACAAAATGGTGTTGCTGAGAGGAGGAACATGACACTTATTGAGGCTGTAAGAATCATGTAAGCTAATTCAAAGATGCCTCTAACATTCTGGGCAGAGGCAATCAACACTACATGCTATGTGCAAAACAGGGTTCTCATTGTTAAGCCCCATGGAAAGACCCCTTATGAGCTATAGAACAAGAGGCCATCGTTCATTGGCTTTCTTAGGTCCTTTAGAAGCAGGTGTACCATACTTAACACAAATGACAATTTAGCAAAATTTGCTGAAAAGTCGGATGATGCTATCTTTGTTGGATATTCCTCAACCTCTATTGCTTATAGAGTGTATAACATCAAAAATCAACAATTTGAGGAATCATCCAATATTTTTGTTAATGAGCACACTCCTTGTGTTAAGGGGAACGGACCTGATCATATCTTTGATTTAGAATTGTTTCCAAACTATTCTAAACCATCTTGTGAGAATGTTTCAGCTGGAACAGGAACTCAAAGTGACCCCTATGAAGATCAACTATTTGAGTTACCTAGACCTATTCCCAGTTCTCCAAGAAGAATTGAAAAACAAGCTCCCACTACTGGAAGTTCTGAAAGCATGAATATCTCAGGAAACAATGGCGCTTAAACAAGTTGTCAGCCAACTGAGCCTCATAACTCAAAAGTTGACAACTCAAGTACTTAACACCAAGATGATGAAGACAACGACATGGAGGAACATGCGACTGTTGATGCTGCTTTACAGCAAAATGCCATTGATGATGTCACTCATTCATTCAATCAGTCCTCATTGAATGAGTGTGAGACATCAGCTGGTGAAGGTGTTCAAAATCCTGAGCAAAACTTCTCAAACTTGGATCTATCTATGCAACTAGATGTGATTCCTAGGCTCAGGATACACAACACTCAACCAGCTGAGAACATCATTGGGGATGTCTCAGAAGGTGTGAGAACAAGAAATCATATCCACAATAGGAATGTATGCATGTACTCATGCTTCCTCTCTCAAATGGAACCAAAGAAGGTGGAAGAAGCCCTCAAGGAAAACAATTGGGTTGAAGCCATGCAAGAGGAGTTGCTTCAATTGAAGAGGCAAAAGGTATGGAACTTGTGACCATTGCCACCTGGCCAAGTCCCTATTGGCACCAAGTGGGTGTTCAGAAACAAAAGAGACGATAGAGGTTTGATCATTAAGAAAAAAGCAACACTTGTTGTTCAAGGATATACATAGGAGTAAGGCATAGATTACACTAATGTCTTTGCACCTGTTGTAAGACTTGAGGCTGTACGAATCTTCCTTGCTTCTGCAGCATCCATGAACTTCACAGTCTATCAACTTGATATCAAATGTGCATTTCTGTATGGAGATATTAATAGAGAAGTCTATGTGTGTCAGCCACCTGGATTTGAAGACCCACAACACCCCAACTATGTATGCAAACTGGATAAAGCTTTTTATGGGTTGCATCAAGCACCTAGGATATGGTATGAGACTCTGTCTTAGTATCTTCTCAGGAATGGTTACACCAGAGGCACCATAAACAAGACATTGTTCATAAAGAAGTCTGGGAAGGACATGCTGCTTGTTCAAGTCTATGTTGATGACATCATATTTGGTTCCTCGAATGACCAAATGTTCAAAGACTTTGAAAGCATCATAAGAGATAAGTTTGAGATGAGAGCCATGGGAAAGACAGATTTCTATCTTGGAATTCAAGTGAAGCAGATGGAAGAAGGGTTCTTCATCAACCAGTAAGTATGTCAAAGACATATTAGAAAGATTTGAGATGAAAGATTGTAAGCCAGCCAAGACACCTATACCCAGAAATCACAATCTTTGTCCTTATTTCGAGGGGGAGGATATTGATCAGCATCAGTATAGGGAAATTATTGGATCTCTGATGTATTTCACAGCTAGCAGACCTGATATCATGTTTGCAACCTGCATCTGTGCAAGATATCAGGCTGCCCCCAAGGTGTCTCACCTAATTGCTGTCAAGAGAATTCTAAGATACCTTAAAGGAGCTCCCAAACTGGGTCTCTAGTATCCTATGAATAAGGACTTCGATCTCTATGGGTACACTGATAGTGATTATGGTGGCTGCAACATCAACAAGAAATCCACATCAGGAGATGTCAATTTCTTGGTGGAAGGATTATTTCCTGGCAATGCAAGAAGCAATCATGTGTCTCTACATCAACTGTTGAAGCTGAATACATTGCTGCTACGAGCTGCTATGCTCAACTGCTATGGATTCAAAATCAGATGTTAGACTAAGGTTTCAACTTCATGAATACTCCTATCCACATAGACAACAAGTGTGCTATTTCCATTACAGAAAATCTGGTCAAGCACTCCAAGACAAAGCACATTGACATCAGGTATCACTTCATTTGAGATATTCATGAAAAAAATCTAATCAAACTAGTCAAAGTCAATTCAAATGAACAATATGCTGATTTGTTCACCAAAGCCTTTGATGAACAAAGATTTAAATACTTAATCGCAGCTATTGGGATGATCAACATTGACTAGTCAATCTCTTTTGAAAACCTTTTTAAAATGTGTCTTGTCTATAATGTCTAAATACAATCTAAGCCCTGTTACAAAAAGGTTTTCTTTAAAATTTCTAAGTGTGAATTCTTCCGAAGAGAAATTTACCCTCGGAAGAGATCCTAATCTATCTTCTGAAGGTAAATTCCTCTGCTTTAATATTCTCTTCCAAGCCTAGAAAGAAAATTTGATCATAAATCAAATCTACTTCCGAAGCTTACTAACTTCTTCTCTCAGAAGAAGTCCATACTCTCCGAAGCAAACTTATCTTTGAGATATGGTTTGCCTTCGGAAGTAAAAATGACTTCCGAAGAGAGTATTAAGAAACCCAAGTATTTTCTCTTGGAAGCAATTTTACCTTTGGAAGAAAACTTTTACTGTGTAACGGAAATCTTTGGGCCCCACTCTGTAAAAAGTTAAGACTTTATCGGAATATTTTAAATAATCCACCTTACCGCCCTAGTCAAATCGACACCTAAACTGTCTTTTCTTTACCTTTCTTCACTCGTTCTCAAACTCCTACGATTCAAGAATACCTTTTAACAATGGCCCTAAATCCCCAACATAGCCAAGTCGCCATCCTTGATTCTTCAAAGGATGCTGACTTTGCCCCTATTGTCGAATTTCTATCCCAATCGACATACTTCACTGCCCTTACTGTAAACCCCACCATCTACTCTAACCATATGGCTGAATTTTGGGCAAATGGTCAAAGTGAAACTCTCAATGATGAAAGGGTTATCAGATCGAGGATCTGCAGGTAGGAGATCACCATTACCGAATCAACTATCAGGGAGCATCTGGAGCTTCATGATGAGGGTGCCCCTACTAAATTACCCAAGTCTGAGAGGGAAGACACTTACACTCAGATGGCATATGGTAGTGATGTGAGCAAGTATACGGTCTACAAATTTAACTTCTCCTATAATTGGAAGTTCTTGCTGTATATCGTCCTGCACCGCCTATCCAACAAGTCCAGGGGATGGGATCAAATCCCATATGATTTGGGCTACTTAGTCCATGGGATGGTGAAAGACCTCCAATTTAACTACTCAAGATTTGTGCTGAACAACTTAAGAGGCAATCTCACCCGGGATCCATTCTACATGTATCCCCAGTTCATTCAGCACATAATCAACTGTGAGCTGGACCAAGACAAATTACATCGGCCAGATGTTCTACTGGTCCCTCACATGAGGCCTGGCATCTTCAAAACTCTAAAGAAGATGTCCACCAACTTCTCTGGAAGATTCACTGATCTTCTTCCAGGTACGCTTGAGCCAACGGCTCCATGTGACATCCCTACAAGCCCAGCAGGCGATGAACCCGCACCAGACATCCCCACTCAAATGCCAATTACTTCTTCCCACCCAATCAAGGTTACATACACAAGACGCCCTAAACAAACCCTTGATCAATCTACTCTGATTGATCAGGTCCCCTCTGTTTAAACCAAAATGGCTCGAGTGGAACTCAGAGCCAGAGGTCCAACCATTCTCCACTACTGACCTTAATATCAGTGTTAAGTCTCCTTAGTCTCATTCTGATGAGCCTATAACCCAAACCTCTAGCCCTCAGGGCGAGTCCCAACACTCCCCTGAGTAGCCAAAAAGGGACAGCCACATCACCAGCCCAACTGCTATTGTAGAGGAGCCGTTAGGTGCTGACCAAGGTCTTGGGTCATTAGATTTAACCTCCTTATCCTTTACTGACCTTTTAACCCAACTTGATGAGGATATCATGTCCCATCATGGCCATGATGTTGATCTACGACACCACTCTCAAGATCAATTGAGCCCTAGGGAACCTTTGATGTCTAGCCCACACCAGTTAAGCTGAGGTGAGTCCAATCGGTGTGGAGGTGACTCATGTAGACTCAGCTGCCACTACTGAGAGTGTCTCACTAGCCTCTTAGGATAGTAGTAACATCAGTGAGACTGAGTCTATGGCAACCTTGCCAATTGATGCCTCTGAAAGAGACATCAGTAATCAAGGGTATCTAGGGCGCCAAGAAACCACTACTGGTGGTGATGATGAACATATTAGGTATGTTATCTCATCTCTATATGATTCTTCAAAAGGTGATGAGGGTAGTCTGTAACTCATCATTAAAGACCCGCTTTCTAAAGTCTCAAACCTTAAATCAAAGGTTAAGACTTCAGAGAACAGGTCTGCCACTCAGCAACTTGAGATAGACAATCTCAAGGCTCAACTAGCTGAGACACAGATTGAGAAGTCTGTCAGGCATGTACCAATTCAAGTTTCTTTAAGTTCTTCCTACAGCTCATCTACTTTTCAAAATGATGCTACCAAAAAGGGGGAGAATGTACAGAAACAAAGTCAAGAGAAACCCAACCTTTCCATCACTACAACTTCCTTTGATGCCATATCTTCCTTTTATCCTACACAGCAACACCCTGCAACCATCTTCCCTCAACCAGCTCCTATTACTATTCAAATGGACCCAAGGATGCTTATAGACCTTAATAGATTCTTAACCAAATTTATGTTAAGCTCCTCCGTTGAACAACCCTCCCCTAATGTAGTCGTTGCTTACTTTCGAGTTGAAGAGCTTCAAAGGCTGAATGCACCACCTACCTGTTAGTTATATTTTTAGACGTTAATTATTACAATTTTTGAGTATGTTTTAGCAATTATTTTGCATTCCTTGCATGCGTATTTCGTTTGTTTCATATAATAGTAGTTTTGTGGGATAGAATTTACTTTGGTGTATTTTGGTTGGTTTTATAGGTTTATGCAATTGGGAGAGAAGAAAAAGATTTAAAGAAATGTTATTAAAGAAGAATTTTAAATTTTAAAGAGTGTAGGAAAATCTCTAAAGTTTAGGAGTTATTATTGGAGATGATTATCTACAAATTTTCTTAAAAGATAAGCAACAAAAAGGCTTAAAAAGGGGGATCTAGATATTAAAAAGGGGGGATCGACCAAGAGGTCAATTACGTTCAGGCACTAGGAGACATCAAGGGAGAAAGCAAGTGGGGAATATTGATGCTTTGCCACCATTAAACAATCAATTTAATTATTTTGGTTTTTTGTTTCATAAGTTTTCTTATTTTGTTTTGACATTAACCTAGTCGCCATGTCCAGCTAGGGCACTTTTAGTTTTAACATTAAGGTTTATTTTCTTTGATTTGGTTTAAACTTATATGAAATGTTTATGAGATGTTTTTGTTTTAATTATTTGTTTGTTTGATTCTTGATCTTAAATGCGGATCTAATCCGGTATATAATAGATTGTTAATAAAATTGGCCACTTTATTAGTTATTCTAATAAGGTTCTTCAAAATTTAAAATCCTAATCAAGTTTTGATTTTTGATGTAAGGAACAATTAATGGTTTGAGTTTGTCCATGAATTCATTTTCGTTATAGAATCACACAATCTAGTTAAGCATACCAAACGACGAGTGTGCTTAATTATAATTGATACTTCTATCGTTGCAACCCGCACGCTAAGATCCGAACGACGTGAGCTTAGAGTAGCGGGTTGGCTTTAATCAACGAACGGTGATTGATTAGACATTAGATAGAGTGGATATCCAAACGGCGTGATGTCTAGTACCGATACAAATTATTAATTAAAAATAGTCATTGCACCATAATCGTTAACGATCGTAAGCCAAATCGAATCAAGAAATTACCTTAGTGTTGGAATTAGTTTTCATATTTGAATTTACTTCACAATTTAATTAAAGTTTTTAGTAATTTATTTTCTCTATTAAAAAATACAAAAAATGTCAATTTTCGTTTTTCTGGCAGAAGCTTAACACGGCCGCGTGGAATTTCCTTTACAGTTTTGACACGGCCGTGTCAGCTTGCTCAAACCTTTTTTTTACTTTTCGCAGTTTACTTCTACTTTAGTTTTTAATTAAAACCCCCACCTTCCTTAACGAATAATCAATCAAAGTAACTGTATTAAAACGTTTTTTTTGTTGGTATAAAATAATTAACACGTATCCCTGAGGACACGAACCCTACTTCCGCTCATACTATTTTTAGTGTCTGCTCGTTAGGTTCACAGTTTTATTATTTATTTGCTGGATTCGACACCTAACACTACCTCTGAAAAAGAAGTTGGTCAACCTAAGGTCTCTAGTGAACCTTAGTTTAACTTCAAAGGGGACGTACAGACTCATGGCCTAGCAACCGATTTAGAAGGGACAGGTAGTGCAGTTCAAGTTACTTCTGAAGCAAAAATCCAAGCTGCGGAAGGAATAATTGGATTGTCTTCCTTGTCCAGTGATCTGTTCATCATAAAGGCCATCCTTCATCTAGCCTCTGAGGTAAATAGTGAGGACTTCCTTATAACCCTCTCTCACAGATACCACAAGTTCAAACCCCCTCTCCTTAACCTGAATCCTCTAACTTAAGTCTCTAAAGGTTGAATCTTCCTCTGATCCTAAGGGGAAGAGAAAGCTCACTGCTGAGGAGCTTCTAGAGGAGGAAAGATTGGAAAAGCTTAAAAAAAAAGGAAGAATTGATATTGGGAAGCTGTTGGCTGCAAATAGCAAAGCAGTAGCAGCTGCCTAAGAAAGTATCAACAACAAAAGGAATGTGGAAGTCATTGACAATCTCATCTGCCTGGGAGTAGCCAATGAAGAAATCCTTCTACTCCCACTTGATGAGCTTGTAAAGATGGAGAAGGCAACCTTGCTGCAAAAAGAAAAAGAAGAAGCAGCAAGGTTGGCTAAAGAGGAGGAAAGGAGAAAGAAGAAGGATGAGGCTGTAAAAAGGGAGAGGATGGAGACAATAGCCTTTCTCTGTACCAGAGGCTATTCTCAGAAGGAGCTAGCACCTCACAATTATGATACAATCTTGTTTCTTTTCCATAAAGAACAAGATCAGATCAACAAAGAAAAGAAGAAGGCTATTAGGGAGAAGCTGAGGGAGAAGAAGAAGGAGGAGGAAGAGGCAGGACTTGCTGCTGCCAAAAAGGAGGGAGATAAGGAATGGATGAAATCCTATCTTAAAGCCCATTGCTTCTCCGACAGATAAGTGGGTCCTATGTCTTTGAAGACCCTACAGCGACATGTCAGTGGCATCAAGGTTGACATTTGCTTAGGAAGAAGGCATGAGGTAATTCAAACTCCAAGTGTTCAAGGGATGGCACCTAAACCAACACCTAAACGTACACCAATACCCAAACCAGTACCCAAACAAAAACCTACACCTACACCTTCTCCCTTCCCCATCAAAACTGAACCTTTCACCCCTAAACCCACACCATCAGCCTTACCTACACCCTTACCCACTGCTTCCTAACAACCACCACCACCACCTATCTTTCAACCCAAAACACAACCTAGAACCCATTCACTGCCCAAACCATCTTCTGAACCATCTAAGCCCCTGATGTTGGAAGAGTTCAAGGAGATCAAGAAGAAACTCATAAACTGCATAACACTGAGCGACATCTCTTATGAAGAAGAGTCAATAAAGTTGACATACATTGATGGCTCTTTAAGTTACCTCATAAGAGATGCATTCCTTGATCTGCTTAGGGGAACACTGGACCAAGCTCTCCAACTTCTCGTAACCAATTCAGACAGTCTTACAGAAGATGAGAAGAAGCTAAGAAGGAGAGTGGTGACTCTACTGGACACTAGGAAAGGGGAAAAGCTTCCAACTAAGTCCTTCAATCCTAGAAAACAAATAGTCCTGTGGAGGTTTGATGAACATTCATACAGCTTTGCTGTGGAAAGGGAGAATGGTGAAGTGAATAGGTTTGATACTTTATCTCTGCTACACTCCAGTAGATTTGACATTGTTGAGTTAGAAGAGAAACCATTATCTAATCCCTCAAACTCTCAAATTGCTGCTCACATCAAAAATCATTTAAGCAGTCTTCATTTGGTTGAGCTCACAAAGAAGGCCAAGACTAAAGAAGAGTTGAAAAAGAGAGCAAAGGATGAGGAAGAAGGCACAACCACAAAGGGAAAGACATTTCTTTAGATAGTTGAAGGCTCCACTTCAGATCCTATAGTTAGATGGGAATATGACTACAATTCCCATCAACTAACTCTCTTCAAAAGGATGCAACAAAAAGTGCATATCATTCAATGCAACATACTTGATCTGTTATCTACGAATGACTTGTACAAACTCCTCACCACCATATCAGGGAAGAACAAGGAGACAAACAAATATTTGCTCTCTCTGGTGTTGAAGACTTTAAGTAGAAAGAAGTGAAGTTTTGGTAGCATCAGCCTAGGGGGAGTTTGTTGGATCATATGAGGCTGATGCAACCAAAACAACACTTAGAATCTTTTGATGTACAAATTGAAGAAGTCCTTCGAAGACAAAGCTGCTCTTCTGAAGACAAGTTAAAGATCTTCCGAAGCCTAACTATGAAGAGCTTCTGAAGGAAAACTAAGTCTTCCGAGACTAAGTAGTTTTCCTTCCGAAGTATATGAAGAACTTTCAAAGGTAGAACCAAGTCTTCCAAGACCAAGAAATTCTCCTTCCGAAGTATTCACACTTAAAAGATCCAAGTCAAAGACTTCCGACGATTGAAGTTATAAAGACTTGCAGAAGACTCGGAAGAAGTTGTTTCTTTTGAAGTATAAATGGCATCAGAAGAACTTATTCTTCCAAAAAAAATTTAGCTTCAGAAGAACTAACTATGAACCAGTGGACATAAGTATGGTCCGTCTGACAGTCCACTGCAAACTCTGATACACTGCATGGCGCTTTTCCAAACCCATATAGTTAACCATACTTTAATCCACTATTCACCTTTTCAATTTAGTACAGTTGCCATCTTTAGTTGGTGACAAAAGGTAAGTCATGGACCTGTCATGACTACCTTATCTAGGATATTATTTTATCTTAGATACTTTACTTCTAGCAATGTAGTTTTTGTCTAGTTGTAAATTCCAACTAGTTTCTCAAGTATAACCGGCTGTAGATAGTAGTATATATAGTTTCTCATTGTAACTTAAGTACCATGCTTGAAAGAGTCTTGTAATACTGAGTTGAGAAGCAATATATACAAGTATCTTGAAAACTATTCTTGTGTTCATTAACTTATTATATTATTGTCAACTTAGAGACAGATTCTGATTCATCAATCAAGTGAGACTAAGTGAGTTTGAGAGATCAAACTTGTGTTGAAAGACCAAAAACTGATCCTGCAGATTTTCTCGAGGATTCGTTTGATTCATCAATCAAGTGAGACTAAGTGAGCTTGCCCATTCGCTTGTGGATGGTAAGCAGTTGTAAAGCGATGGTGCACTCCATAACGAACCATTGCTCTTTCGAGCTAGTTGTTACAAAAATGTGTTCTGTGGTCACTAATTAAAGCTTTGAGAGCACCAAAATGAGAGAATAGTTTCTTGAGGAATCTGACAATGTTTCTTGCATCGTTAGTAGGTAGGGCTTTAGCTTCATCCTATTTTGAGACATAATCGACTGCTACCAAGATGTAACGATTGCCAAAGACACCAGGAATGGCCCCATGAAATCAATACCCCATATATCAAATACCTCACATACTTGAATGGGTTTCTAAGGCATCTCATCCTATGTTAAAATATTGGTTGCTCTTTGACATGCATCACAAGTGCGTACCATGTTGTGAGCATCCTTGAAGATCATAGGCTAGTAGAATCCAGAGTCAAAGACTTTCTTGGCTGTTAAGGTTGCTTCATGATTTCCTCCCATGGGTCCTTCATGATATTGCCTTAGAATTTATTGTGCTTCACTTCCGTATACGCACCTTCGGATAAGCTGGTCTGTACCGATTCTGAACAAATACAGATCTTCCCAATAGTAATGCTTAATGTCAGCAAAGAATTTCCTTTTTTGCTGATAAGTCATTCCTTTAAGGAGGATTCCGCTTGCCAAGTAATTCGAAATCAGCAAAGCAAGGATGTTCATCGATTGAAGATTGGATTTGCATAAGGAATTCGTGAGGAAAATTGTCGTTTATCTTGAATTCCTCAAACTATGAAGGATTAGAATCTTCAATACGTGAAAGATGATCGGCCGCTAGATTTTCAGCTCCTTTCTTATCTCGAACTTCAATGTCAAATTCTTGAAGCAGAAGTATCTAACAAATCAGTCCCGGCTTTGCATCTTGTTTGTTGAACAGATACGAAGGGCTACATGATCGGTGTAACCAATTGTTTTTGAAAGAATTAGATACGAGCGGAATTTTTCAAACATGAAAACTACCATGAGAAGCTCTTTCTCGGTGGTGGTGTAGTTTTCTTATGCATTGTTTAGGGTTTTTCTCGCATAGTAAATTGGGTGGAATTGCTTGTCTTTCTATTGACCTAACACAGCTCCTACCATAAAATCGCTTGCGTCACACATGAGTTCAAATGGTAGTGTCCAATCAGGGGAAACCATGATCGGAGCTATTACCAATCTTTCCATCAGCAAATTGAATGCACTAATGCATTCATCGAAAAATATGAATCATGCGTCTTTCTTGAGGAGTTGAGTCATTGGTTGTGTGATTTTTGAGAAATCTTTAATAAAACGTCGGTAGAATCAGGCATGACCTAGAAAGCTTCTGATTGCTTTCATGGTTGTGGGATGCGAAAGTTTGGAAATAGTGTCAACTTTGGCTTGATCGACCTCAAGCCCTGCTCGAGAGATTTTGTGTCCTAACACTATTCCTTCAGTAACCATGAAGTGGCACTTTTTCCAATTCAAGACAAGGTTAGAGCATTCACATCTAACCAAAATCTTTTCCAGATTTTTAAGACATTATTCAAATGAGTTCTTAAAGATGGAGAAATCATCCATGAAAACTTCCATTAAATGTTCGATCATGTCATGAAAGATTGCTACCATGCATCTTTGAAACGTGGCAGGGGCATTAATCCAAAAGGCATTCGCCGATAAGCAAATATGCCATATGGACATGTGAATGTCGTTTTCTCTTGATCTTCGGGCGCAATAGGAATTTGGAACTAACCTGAGAAACCATCAAGGAAACAATAGAACATTTTTCCCAAAAATCTCTCAAGTATTTGGTCGATGAAGGGTAGAGGGAAGTGATTTTTCCTTGTGGCATCATTTAGTTTACGATAGTCGATACAAACTCTCTATCCTATAACTGTACGAGTTGGAATAAGCTTATTCTTCTCCTTAGTTACAATAGTCATTTCTCTTTTCTTTAGAACAACTTGGACGGGGCTGACCCAAGATGAATAAGAAATAGGGTAAATCAAACCGGGCATCTAGCAGTTTGATTACTTCTTTCTTCACAACCTCTTGCATGCTTGGATTTAAACGTCTTTGAGGTTGAATGACGGATTTGAAGTTTTCCTCCATCAGTTTTTTATGAGTGTAAAAGGATGGATTGATTCCCTTGATGTCCATGATTTTCCATGCAATTGCTCATTTATGTGCCTTAAGCACATTGAGCAACTTGTTCTTCTCAACATTCAATAAGGTGGATGAGATGATGACAGGAAGTTGAGATGTGTTTTCAAGAAAGGCGTATACAAGATGAGATGGAAGTTCTTTGAGTTCTAAAACCAGAGGATCTTCGATAGATGGTTTAGCTTTAGATTCTAGTTCTTGTTCAATGATATCGAGTCTTGTTCAATGATATCGAGTGCTTCTTGATGAGATGATGCTTCATCAACTTCTGGTTCTGGAATGATTCGATTTTCACAGATGGGTTCAATTGTTTAGACTTCTATTAAATGAGTGTTGCAAGCTTCATTTTCAAGGGATTCCCTTAAATGATAGCTTATGATTGAATCATAAACATTAATGTAATATAGTGAGTCATCATGATGTTAAGGATGTTTCATGGATCATCCTATGTCAAATGTCACTTCCTCCTCATCCACTCGAAGCGTAAGTCTACCGGTGCAAATATCAATAAGAACTCGAACAGTTGCTATGAAAGGTTGACCTAGGATAAGAGGAACATTCTTGTCCTCATCCATGTCAAGGATCACAAACTCAACGGGAAATACGAATTTGTCGATTTTAACTAAAAGGTTTTCAACGATGCCCCCTCAGATATTTGAAAGAACGATCAGGTAACTGGATGCTCATACGGGTAGGTTTAGGTTCACCTAAGTTTTACATTTCAAAAACCGCATAAGGCATAAGGCTAATGCTAGCACCTAAGTCAGCTAACACGTTACTAGCAGAAAGATTTCCTATTAGGAAAGGTATGGTAAAGCTCCCTGGATCAGTCATCTTTTAAGGTAGTTTGTTTAAAAGAACTGCAGAGCATTCCTCATTTAAAACTACATGTGATAACTCTTCTAGTTTCTTTTTGTTTGACAACACCCCCTTCAAGAACTTAGCATAACTTAGAATTTGGGCTAAGGCTTCCACCAATGGCAGATTGATGTGGAGTTGCTTGAACAACCTTAGGAATTTTCCATATTGTGACTTCATTTGTTGTTGTCTCAAAAGTCCTAGATATGGAGGCGGTAGAACATAGGGTGATGGCGGTGCATATTTCTTGGCTGGTTCTTCAGCAGCAATAGGTTGCTTTTGCTTATCACTTGCATTACTTGGAGTTTTGATTTTTATTTCTTCAAGGATGGGTTGTAACGAGGGTGCATCACCTTGAGTGGTTTTGCCAGTCCTTGTGGTTATGAATTTCACTTGTGCATTAGGGTTTGTCATAGTGTCGCTAGGCAAAGCTCCTTGAAGTCTTTCAGATAATTATTGTGCTATCTGACCTACCTGGTGTTCAATGGTTTGCAATGATGCTTTGTTGCTTTTGATGTCAGCTTCGTTTCTTTGGAACCTCTCCTCATTTCTTCGATCAGATTTCCAGATGTATTCATTTGTGGCTTGTGTGGTTATCAACAATTGCTGCAATAAGTCCTCTATTGATGATGCTCCATGGTCTTGGTTACTACTTCTTGGACCTTGGTATGGTGGTTTTTGTTGTTGGTAAGGTGGCTTTCGGTTGAATCCAGATGATGATTGGTTGTTTCCAGATTCGTTATAATTTGAGTTGCTTCACCAATTTGAGTTGTTGTTATATGAATTTCTTGGGCCACCTATGTAATCAACATCTTCAACCATCATCATGCTTTGTGGGCATTAACTAGTCTTGTGTGAATTTCCGCATGTGTTGCATCGTGTTGGAGTTTTCTATAGTTTGGTTTGCAATTGTTCAAAGCATTTGATTAGGGCTTCTAGTTGGGCTGCAACTATGGTTTCAGAGCCTACTTGATGAATGCATTTAGAACTGGGTTTGTTTCTTAAGGGATTATAAGTAAAGCTTTTCTTAGCTGCTCTTTCTAGGGCTTGGTATGCTTCGGTTGGTGTAACACCTGGAAATTTCAGAAAAAGAAAAGAAAAGTAAAGGGAACAAACGAGTTATTATTTTAAAAAGCAAGAGTTAAAAGTGTGCAAGGGCCAAACCGGCCCATAATGGGTTCAAAAAAGAGAAATGGCTGCACATACCCCTTCTCTCATGCACTCAACCTTCGGCTAGAGAGAGATAAAAAGACTTCCCCGGGTTCTAGAGTGAGAAAGTGGAAGAAATCTTCTAAAAGGTAAGATTTTAAGGTGTTTCCTTCTCGGTTTCTGTCGGGTTCTAGCTTCAGGACCGATTTCTATGTGTTTCTATGTGTTTAGTTGCTTGTTTTCGTGTGTTTAAGTGTTAGAACTTCAGGTTTGCTCTCGGGTTTGTTGTATTGGCGTGAAAGCTATTTAAGGTGAGTTCTAGATCTGCTCTTTTACATGTTTTCTATTTGTTTGGGGTTGATATGTATATTAAACTGATGTTTCATAAACCAAACTATGTTTTTCCAGGAAAAATATGACTTTTATGAAAAATGTATGTTTTTAAAAGATTCTATGATGTTAAATGGTTATTTGTTATGTTCTAGTTTATGAACCTAATAGATTTATGCTAAGAATACGCTTAAGATGATGTACGAGACTAGAAACTGCATAAGTTGGTGGTAGGTGCTGAACTTGTTGTTCGCTGTGGACACTAGCTGCCGCTGTGGACACTTGAACACTGTTAAGGTGTCCACAGTGGACACTTAAGCATTTAGACTATCCGTTGTGTACAATGCATGTCCGCTGTGAACATTTAAGTATACATGCATGTCCGCTGTGTACCCTTTAAGTACTTTGACTGTCCGCTGTGGACTTGGCTGTCCACTGTGGACACTTATAATATTTAAGTCATCCGCTATAAACCTTAGTCATCCACTGTGGACATACTTAGTGTTTTATTCATGCGTTGTGGACTTTGGCCGTCCGCTGTGGACTTTGGCCGTCCTCTGTGAAGAACCGGTATCCATTACCAAGGATTGATGACTTGTTTGATCAGCTACAAGGTGCCAGTTGGTTCTTGAGGATAGGTCTACAATCTGGTTACCACCAATTGAAGGTGAAGGAGCAGGATATTCTTAAAACAGCTTTTCGTACGCGTTATGGAACTACGAGTTTCTCGTTATATCTTTTAGTTTAACCAACACACCAGCTGCTTTTATGGATATGATGAATCGGGTGTGTCGGCCTATGCTAGATAAATCAATGATTGTGTTTATTGATGATATCCTGATTTATTTGAAGACCGAAGAAAAGCATGCCGGTCATATTCGGGAGGTGCTGGAGACTCTTAGAAGGGACAAGCTGTATGCAAGTTTTCCAAGTATGCATTCTGGTTATGCGAAGTTTAGTTTCTAGGTCATGTGGTTAATCCTGAAGGGATCATGGTGGACCCAACGAAAGTTAAGGTGGTGATGCAATGGAAGTCTCCAAATACGCCATCTGAGATTCGCAGTTTCTTGGGTTTGGCGGGCTACTGCAGAAGGTTCATTCAAGACTTCTCCAAGATAGCTTCGCCATTGACTAAATTGACCCGTAAGGATGTGAAGTTTATATGGGCTCTATAGCAGGAGAAAGTTTTCAAAGTACTAAAGAGGAGATTGACTCAAGCTCCTGTCTTGACATTACCCGAAGGGAGCGAAGACTTGGTGGTCTATTCGGATGCTTCTTATTCGGGACTGGGTTACGTGTTGATGCAACGGGGGAGGGTTATAGCCTATGCGTCCCGACAGTTGAAGATCCATGAGGCTAACTACCCTACTCACGATTTGGAATTGGCAGTGGTGGTCTTTGCATTGAAGATTTGGAGGCACTACTTGTATGGGACGAAGTGCACTATCTTTACTGACCACAAGAGCTTGAAGTACTTCTTCTAGCAAAAGGATCTCAATATAAGGCAAAAGAGGTGGTTAGAGTTGATCAAGGATTACGACTGTGAGATCCACTACCATCCAGGCAAGGCCAATGTGGTGGCAGATGCCCTTAGCCGAAAGGAGAGACCCGAGCCAATTCGGGTAAAGGCTTATCAGATGATCATGACCTCTGATGTGATGAAGTAGGTCAAGGAATTTCAGGACGAAGCTCTGAAGGAGGATCTAATTAACTTTGAGCAGATGAAGGGCCTAGTCGCGAAGTTGGGTGAGAACACTCTCGGTGTTGGAACCTGCTTCGGGCTGATGCGGATTCCATGTTATAGAGATCTACAAGGGAAGATCATGGATGAGGCTCACAAGACTCGATACTCAATTCATCCCGATGCTACAAGGATGAATCAGGATATGAAGAAAGATTACCGGTGGCCGGGAATGAAGCATGACGTAGTGGAGTATGTGAGTAAGTGCCTTACTTGTTTGCAAGTGAAGGCAGAGCATCAGAAGCCATACGGGAAGATCCAACCCTTGGATATACCCGAGTGGAAATGGGAGCACATCACCATGGAGTTCATTACGAAGTTACCGCGTACGGCAAGAAGGTATGATGCCATATGGGTGATCGTCGACCGTCTGACAAAGAGTGCTCACTTTCTGCCGATCCATGAGACGTATTCATATGAGTGGTTAGCGGATCTGTTCATCAAGGAGATTATAACTCGTCATGGCGTACCGGTGTCTATCGTGTCTGACCGTGACACTTGGTTTACATCTATGTTTTGGAAGAGATTTCATGATGTGGTGGGGACGAAGCTACATATCAGTACGGCTTACCATCCTCAGACAGATGGTCAGTCAGAAAGGACGATTCAAACATTAGAGGATATGCTACGAGCATGCGTCATTGATTTTGGTGGAAGTTAGGACGAACACCTACCGTTAGCCGAGTTCATATAACAATAGTTGTCATGCCAGCATTGGTATGCCTCCTTATGAGATGCTATACAGTAGAAAGTGTAGGACGCCCGTGTGTTGGGGCGATATCAGCCAGAAGGAGTTGGGGAGCATTAAGGTGATCGAGGCAATGACCAAAAAGTTGGATAAGATCAAGGCCTTTATGAAGGTAGCAAAGGATAGATAGAAGTCGTATGCTGATGAGAGACGTAGACCGATCGAATTCAAGGTGGGCGATAGAGTTATGTTGAAGGTCTCGCCTTGGAAAGGGATCATCCAGTTCAGGAAGCAAGGAAAGCTAAGCCCGAGGTATATAGGGCCTTTCTGAATCATTGCACGAGTAGGAGAGGTTGCCTATCGATTGGAGCTACCAGATGAGTTAAGTGGAATTCATCCAACGTTCCATGTATCTCATCTGAGAAAGTGCTTAGCCGATGAAGATATGATCGTGCCGCTCAAGGACATCGACGTGGATGAACGACTCAATTATGTGGAGCAACCGATGGTAGTCGTTGATAGAAAGGAGAAGAAGCTATGGAATAAAGTAGTCCTACTTATGCGAGTACAGTGGAGACACAGGAAGGGGTCCGAGTCTACATGGGAGACTGAGGAAAAGATGAGATGGCACTATCCGCAACTGTTCGAGGAGTGACAGGTTTCGGGGACGAAACCTATATAAGGGGGGTGGACTTGTAACACCTAGAAATTTCAGAAAAAGAAAAGAAAAGTAAAGGGAACAAACGAGTTATTATTTTTAAAAGCAAGGGTTAAAAGTGTGCAAGAGCCAAACCGGCCCATAATGGGTTCAAAAAGGAGAAATGGTCGCCCATACCCCTTCTCTCATACACTCAACCTTCGGCTAGAGAGAGAGAAAAAGACTTCCCCCGGTTCTAGAGTGAGAAAGTGAAAGAAATCTTCCAAAAGGTAAGATTTTAAGGTGTTTCCTTCTCGGTTTCTGTCGGGTTCTAGCTTCAGGACGATTTCTATGTGTTTCTAGGTGTTTAGTTGCTTGTTTTCGTGTGTTTAAGTGTTAGAACTTCAGGTTTGCTCTCGTGTTTGTTGTGTTGGCGTGAAAGCTATTTAAGGTGAGTTCTAGATCCCCTCTTTTACATGTATTCTATTTGTTTGGGGCTGATATGTATATTAAACTGATGTTTCATAAACCAAACTATGTTTTTCCATGAAAAATATGACTTTTATGAAAATGGTATGTTTTTAAAAGATTCTATGATGTTAAATGGTTGTTTGTTATGTTCTAGTGTATGAACCTGATAGATCTATGCTAAGAATACGCTTAAGATGATGTATGGGACTAGAAACTGCATAAGTTGGTTGTAGATGCTGAACTTGTTGTTCGCTGTGGACACTAGCTGTCCGCTGTGGACACTTGAACACTGTTAAGGTGTCCGCTATGGACACTTAAGCATTTAGACTATCTGTTGTGGACAATGCAAGTCCGCTGTGAACATTTAAGTATACATGCACGTCCACTGTGTACCCTTTAAGTACTTTGACTGTCCGCTGTGGACACTTATAATATTTAAGTCATCCTTTATGAACCTTAGTCATCCGTTGTGGACATACTTAGTGTTTTATTCATGCGCTGTGGACTTTGGTCGTCTGCTGTGGACTTTGGCCATCCGCTGTGGACTTTGGCTGTCCGCTGTGGACACTTAACATTTAAGTCATCCGCTGTATACCTGTTTCATGCACTGTGAACACTTAGGTTTATTCAGGAATTTTGGGTATAGAAATTAGTGATTTGTACTTATGTTTTAATGGGGGTTTATGCTTGTTTTATCTACTTGTGGACTACTGTTATGAATAATAATATTTCATGTTATATATTATGATATGAGTTTACGTGGTATGATATGTATATGTACGTAAAGTATTATGTAATGAAAGTGAAAGATAACGATAATGAAAAGTGGAACGTAATGAATGAATGAAAGTCTTGCAAGCAAATTGAATGGAGGTTCACAACTCATTTTGGGGTTGTTAGCTCAACTGTGTGTGGTTTAGCTAACCCATGAGGATGCACACAGGGGGGTCAATCTTTGTGACTGATCACGACGTATGAAAACGGGATCCTTGTCACTTGACCCCAAGATGGTAGTTGCTTCATGCGAAGGAGGCGGTAGTTGAGGAGGTTCACTAGGTCATGCAGGCGATTCTGCCGTTTGTGGTGACCAAGGTTATTAGAGCCATGAGAGAGAATGAAAGGAAAGAGAATGAGGAGAAGAGGAAAACCGTTGGGAGAGATGGCGAGGAAAGAGGTTCAGGGGAAAGGGAGCAACTAGAGGCTGAGATAGTTGTCTCTCTAGTGAAGATGAGGAAGAGGAAGCAGTACAGGAAACTACAAAGGGGTGCAACTATGGGGCATTCTAGAGATGCAAACCCTCGACTTTCAATAGGAATCGAAATGCTACTGCTTACCGATGGGTGAGAGAGATGGAGGCTGTGTTGGATATCAGCAAGTGTAAGGAGGACCAGAAGGTGAAGTTTGCTACCCATTCATTTTTGGATTTGGCCCTATGCTGGTGGGACAACATAGTCCAGGCCGAGGGTGGCAGGGCGATTGGGAGGATGAGATGGAGTAAACTAAAGAGGCTGGTGATTGAGGAGTTTTATCCTTACAGGGAACTTAACAAGATTCAGAGGGAGTTCCTGTAGTTAGAGGCAGGAACTATTATGCACCAGCAGTATACGACTAAGTTTAAAAGATGGCAAGGATGGTACCAGATCAGGTGACACCCGTGTCATGAAAGATCAAGAGATACATCCAAGGTCTATCGGTAGATATCCGTAGACATCTGATTGCCACCAGGCCAGGTACTTTCAGGTCGGTGGTCGATCTGGCAGGGAGACTGTATGATGAGAGGGAGGAGGTGACCGTGGTGGAGGTGAACAAGAAGGGAAGTGGAGAGAGTAATTAGGGTGGAAAATGTTTTAGCAATGGTGGTTTCACCCCCAAGGGCAAAAAGATGAAGGTAGAGGGTCGTAAGGCGGCTGCAACTGAGGTAGTGGTGAAGTTGTGTGGTAAGTGTCGGAAAGACCATATGGGGGAATGTAAGTTGGGATCGAACATCTGCTTCAAGTGTGGGAAGCCTGGTCATATGCCGAGAGATTATGGGGTTATAAGATGTTATAACTGCGGTGAAGAGGGCCATCCGAGAAGGGATTGCAAAAAGCCTAGGGCTGAGAACTCCGGGGCGAGGAAGGGGATCGAGAAGGAGAAGGAGGGGTAGAGGGCTAAAGCCAGGGCATTCATTATGACCCGGGAGGAGGATAGGGTGGACCCCGACGTGGTGTCAGGTACCTTCCTAGTAAACCAAACTTGTGCCTCTGTGCTTTTCGATTCTGGTGCTAGTAGGAGTTTTATTTCTGCTGGTTTCTGTGATAAGTTGCCCGTTAGGAGTAGAAAGATTGATGAGCCCTTCGATATAGAAACTGCCATTGGTAAGTCTACAAGGATTTCTTATCTGATAGAAGAATATGACATAGAGTTGGAAGGCCATAGGTTCTCTGCTAGGTTGTTCGTGATGCCCTTAGGCGGATTCGAAGTAGTCCTAGGGATGGATTGGCTAGCAGCCTATGAGAAAAACATCATGTGTCTTAAGAAGATGATTTGATTGACCGCGCCTGATGGGAGTTCGGTGATGATTTACGGCGATATAGGTAGTACGGTCCCGAAAGTTATTTCTATGGTTGTGGCAGAGAAGTGTATGAGGCGTGGATGTGGTGCCTATCTGGCTTATGTGAAGGATGTGGATGCGTCAGTACCATGATATTCGAATGTACCAGTCATGTGTGACTTCCCAGACATATTCCCGGAAGATCTATTAGGTGTGCCACCTGACCACGAGATCAAGTTCCAGATCGATCTGAAACCTGGTGCCCATCCTGTTGGTAAGGCGTCGTATCGTCTAGCTCCCTCTGAGATGAAGGAACTGATGACTCAGCTACAAGAGTTGTTATATAACGGGTTCATTCGACCAAGTATCTCTCCTTGAGGTGCTCCTGTCTTGTTTGTGAAGAAGAAGGATGGTAGCATGAAGATATGCATCGACTACTGTGAGCTGAATAAGTTGACTGTGAAGAACTGGTATCCGTTACCAAGGATTGATGACTTGTTTGATCAGCTCCAAGGTGCCAGTTGGTTCTCGAGGATAGATCTCCAATCTGGTGACCACCAATTAAAGGTGAAGGAGCAGGATATTCCTAAAACAACTTTTCGTACGCGTTATGGACACTACAAGTTTCTCGTTATGTCTTTTGGTTTAACCAACGCGCCAGCTGCTTTTATGGATCTGATGAATCGGGTGTGTCGGCCTATGCTAGATAAATCAATGATTGTGTTTATTGATGATATCATGATTTATTCGAAAAGCGAAGAAGAGCATGCCGGTCACATTCGGGAGGTGCTAGAGACGTTTAGAAGGGAGATGCTATACGCCAAGTTCTCCAAGTGTGCATTCTTGTTACGCGAAGTTGGGTCATGTGGTTAATCCTGAAGGGATCATGGTGGACCCAGCAAAAGTTAAGGTGGTGATGCAATGGAAGTCTCAAAATACGCCATCTGAGATTCGTAGTTTCTTGGGTTTGGTGGGCTACTGCAGAAGGTTCATTCAAGACTTCTCCAAGATAGCTTCACCATTGACTAAGTTGACCCGTAAGGATGTGAAGTTTATATGGGGTCTAGAGCAGGAGAAAGCTTTCGAAGAGCTAAAGACGAGATTGACTCAAGCTCCTGTCTTGACGTTACCCGAAGGGTGCGAAGACTTGGTGGTCTATTCGGATGCCTCTTGTTCGGAATTAGGTTGCATGTTGATGCAACGGGGGAGGGTTATAGACTATGCGTCCTGACAGTTGAAGATCCATGAGGCTAACTACCCTACTCATTATTTGGAATTGGCGGCGGTGGTCTTTGCATTGAAGATTTGGAGGCACTACTTGTACGGGACGAAGTGCACTATCTTCACTGACCACAAGAGCTTGAAGTACTTCTTTGAGCAAAAGGATCTCAATATAAGGCAAAAAAGGTGGTTAGAGTTGATCAAGAATTATGACTGTGAGATCCACTACCATCCAGGTAAGGCCAATGTGGTGGCGGATGCCCTTAGCCGAAAGGAGAGACCCGAGCTAATTTGGGTAAAGGCTTATCAGATGATCATGACCTCTGATGTGATGAAGCAGGTCAAGGAATTTCAGGACGAAGCTCTGAAGGAGGATCGAATTAACTTTGAGCAGATGAAGGGCCTAGTAGCGGAGTTGGGTGAGAACACTCTCGGTGCTGTAACCCGCTTCGGGGGGATGTGAATTCCTCGTTATGGAGATCTACGAGGGAAGATCATGGATGAGGCTCACAAGACTCGATACTCAATTCATCCCGGTGCTACAAGCATGAATCAGGATATGAAGAAAGATTACTGGTGGCCGGGAATGAAGCGTGACGTAGTGGAGTATGTGAGTAAGTGCCTTAGTTGTTTGCAAGTGAAGGCAGAGCATCAGAAGCCATACGGGAAGATCCAACCCTTGGATATACCCGAGTGGAAATGGGAGCACATCACCATGGACTTCATTACGAAGTTATCGCGTACGGCAAGAAGGTACGATGCCATATGGGTGATCGTCGACCGTCTGACAAAGAGTGCTCACTTTCTCCTGATCCATGAGACGTATTCGTCTGAGAGGTTAGCGGATCTATTCATCAAAGAGATTGTAACTCGTCATGGCGTACCGGTGTCTATCGTGTCTGACCGTGACACTCGGTTTACATCTAAGTTTTGGAAGAGATTTCATGATGCGATGGGGATGAAGCTACATATCAGTATGGCTTACCATCCTCATACAGATGGTCAGTCGGAGAGGACGATTCAAATGTTGGAGGATATGCTACGAGCATGCGTCATTGATTTTGGTGGAAGTTAGGATGAACACTTACCGTTAGCCTAGTTCATATAACAATAGTTATCATGTCAACATTGGTATGCCTCCTTATGAGATGCTATACGGTAGAAAGTGTAGGAGGCCCGTGTGTTGGGGCGATATCGGCTAGAAGGAGGTAGGGAGCATTAAGGTGATCGAGGCTATGATCAAAAAGTTGGATAAGATCAAGGCCTTTATGAAGGCAGCAAAGGAAAGATAGAAGTCGTATGCCGACAAGAGACGTAGACCGATCGAAATCAAGGTGGGTGATAGAGTTATGTTGAAGGTCTCGCCTTGGAAAGGGATCATCCGGTTCAGGAAGCAAGGAAAGCTAAGCCCGAGGTATATAGGGCCTTTCTGAATCATTGCTCGAGTAGGAGAGGTGGCCTATCGATTGGAGCTACCCGATGAGTTAAGTGAAATTCATCCAACGTTCCATGTATCTCATCTGAGAGAGTACTTAGCCAATGAAGATATGATCGTGCCGCTCGAGGACATCGAGGTGGATGAACGACCCAACTACGTGGAGCAACTGTTGGTCGTCGCTGATAGAAAGGAGAAGAGGCTAATGAATAAAGTGGTCCCACTTGTGCGAGTACAGTGGAGACACAGAAAGGGGTCCGAGTCTACATGGGAGACTGAGGAAGAGATGAGACAGCACTATCCGCAGCTGTTCGAAGAGTGACAAGTTTCGGGGATGAAACCTATATAAGGGGGATGGACTTGTAACACCTGAAAATTTCAGAAAAAGAAAAGAAAAGTAAAGGGAACAAACGAGTTATTATTTTGAAAAGCAAGGGTTAAAAGTGTGCAAGGGCCAAACCGGCCCTTAATGGGTTCAAAAAAGAGAAATGGCCGCCAATACCCCTTCTCTCATACACTCAACCTTCGGCTAGAGAGAGATAAAAAGACTTCCCCTGGTCCTAGAGTGAGAAAGTGAAAGAAATCTTCCAACAGGTAAGATTTTAAGATGTTTCCTTCTTTAGTTCTGTCGGGTTCTAGCTTCAGGACCGATTTCTATGTGTTTCTAGGTGTTTAGTTGCTTGTTTTCATGTGTTTAGGTGTTAGAACTTCAGGTTTGCTCTCAGGTTTGTTGTGTTGGCGTGAAAGTTGTTTAAGGTGAGTTCTAGATCTCCTCTTTTACATGTTTTCTATTTGTTTGGGGCTGATATATATATTAAACTGATGTTTCGTAAACCAAACTATGTTTTTCCATGAAAAATATGACTTGTACGAAAAATGTATGTTTTTGAAAGAGTCTATGATGTTAAATGGTTGTTTGTTATGTTCTAATGTATGAACATGATAGGTCTATGCTAAGAATACACTTAAGATGATGTATGAGACTAGAAACTACATAAGTTGGTTGTAGGTGCTGAACTTATTGTCCGCTGTGGACACTAGCTGTCCGTTATGGACACTTGAACACTGTTAAGGTGTCCGCTGTGGACACTTAAGTGGTGTTTGTTTTTTCAGAAAAAAGCTTCTTAGGCTCTTTTGTCTGCACCAAGAAGAGGACGGGTAGACATTTAAGGTTGCAGACTGTCTTTTTTTCGGAAAACATTTCATTAAAAAATGTTTTTCCGTCATCTTCTTGGAGAAGACCCAACCCCACCTCTTCTTGGATCTTCCAACCTCTTCAGACATAAAAAAACCCTCCACAGCCCCCACACACCTGCCGACCTCCTCCACCGCCCCCTTATCATCGCGCACACACACCTGTCGACCTCCTCCACAGCCGGCCTCCTCCACCTCCTCAATTGCCGGCCTCATCCACCTCCTCCACCGCCGCCCTTATCATCACGCACACACACCGAACAGCAGTTTTTGACTCATTGTGTTGGGTTTAGAGTCGATTTTAGTGGGTTTTTCTTCGATTAACGCTAACGCGATGCCTTCCGAGTCGAATTGTTTTATGTGGGTTTGTGGTTTTGATCCGATTATTGTTGATTTAAAATGGGTTTTCGATGCAATTTTCGTGGGTGTCGAGGATTGAAGTGGGCGATGACTCTGAATCTTGTGGGGTTTTGGGGAAAAATAGGCCATTGAAGAACTTTGGTGAAGGGAGGAAGGATGAAACGGGTCGGGTTAGTTGTTGATCAGCCATAATAATAGATTTGATTCAAGAAATAGGGGTGAATTAAGGGTTAGAGAAATGAAAGATGTGTGAAAGTTGTGTGGTGATTAAAGAGAAACATGAAGTGATTCTGATTAAAACCCAAGTGTTAGTGATGAAATTGAGGTTTGATTATTTGTGGTTTAATCTGCCCATTTAATCAAGAGTTTTGAGGGTTTGTATTTGATTGATGAAATTAGATGAATTTAGTGATTTGTTGAGTTTATAAAGCAACATATGTCTTCTTTGAAGATGTCACCATGATGAACATGAGATGTATAGATATATGTGTGTGTATAGAGAGTCTGTGTATGTGTTCTTCAGTTTATTTAAATTTCAGTTTATTTAAAGTTCAGTTTATTTTATCAGTCTGCAGACATTAAAAAACAGACAGTCTTCTTCTTGCAGACTGCAGAGGTTTGGTCCACCTCTTCTATTGCAGATGTCTGCAGATGTGGTCCGCAGACTGCAGACATTTTCCTGCAGAAAAAACAAACAGCACCTTAAGCATTTAGACTATCCGCTGTGGACAATGCATGTCCGCTGTGAACATTTAAGTATACATGCGCATCCGCTGTGTACCCTTTAAGTACTTTAGACTATCCGCTATGGACTTGGCTGTCCGCTGTGGACACATATAATATTTAAGTCATTCGCTATGAACCTTAGTCATCCGCTATGGACATTCTTAGTGTTTTATTCATGCGCTGTGGACTTTGGTCATCCGTTGTGACTTTGGCCATCCGATGTGGACTTTGGCTGTCCGCTGTGGACACTTAACATTTAAGTCATCCGCTGTATACCTGTTTCATGCGCTGTGAACACTTAGGTTTATTCAGGAATTTTGGGTATAGAAATTAGTGATTTGTACTTATGTTTTAATAGGGGTTTATACTTGTTTTATCTGCTTGTGGGCTGCTATTATGAATAATAATATTTCATGTTATGTATTATGATGTGACTTTACGTAGTATGATATGTATATGTACGTAAAGTATTATGTAATGAGTGTGAAAGATAACGATAATGAAAAGTGGAACTTAATAAATGAATGAAAGTCTTTCAAGAAAATTGAATAGAGGTTCACAACTCATTAAGGGGTTGTTAGCTCAACTATATGCGGTTTAGCTAACCTATGAGGATGCACACAGGGGGGTCAATCTTTGTGATTGATCAAGACGTACGAAAACAGGATCCTTGTCACTTGACCCCAAGACGGTAGTTGCTTCATGCATAATGATGGGGCATAGCATATAACAGGATGTAGATGAAAGTGAAAGATATTAATGAAAGAAAGTACGAAAACGAATGATTATGAACGATAATGAAAGATAATAAATAATTATTATCAAGATGTATGTATGATGTATGATCACATATGAAAGTAAAGGATATGTTTATACGAAAGCAATGTATTTTATTATAAACTAGAACTCACTTAGCAACGCTGACTTTTTATATGCATATCAGTTGGCAGGTGATGATGTTGCTGGGGATGGCACGAGGTTGAAGCTACTTGGAAGATAAAGACTGGCATCCATGTTATGCAGAAATGATATTTTTGTCTTGTAATACAACTAAATGTTCTTTTGAAACTTGTTACAACGCTGTATTTCTTGGCAAAAGTTATTATTAATACATGAAATGGTCTTTGTTTAACTGTTCCGCTGCCATGATTTCTTACTTCCATGTATTTTAATGTGTAAAGTGCTATGAATGACCAGCTATGGGGTTTCCCAGGAATGGGGCCTTACAGTTGGTATGACACTTCCGAAATCTCCTCCCGCACTTTGATTGGCAGTTTGTTTATGTGCTCCGCTAATTGCATCATAAAAGGTTTGACACTGCAGCCACAAATCAAGTCCATGATGTGGGCATCTCTGAAGGAGACATTTGTATGTCTCCCATGCTGCGTGTAATGATTCATCGTCATCTTGGCGAAAGCTTGTGATGCTGCTTCATAGTTTGGCAGTGCGATCGGGTGGAAAGTATTTTAAAAGGAATTGTTCAGCCATTTCCGCCCATCTAGTAATTGAGCCAGACGGAAGTATCAATCCAGTCAATGGCTTGGCCTCGAAATGAAAATGGAAAAAGTCTTAGTCTAATTGCATCGTTTGGACAGTTGTTGATTTTGAAAGTTGCATAGATACGAAGGAATCGTGAGATATGAGCGTAAGGAAGTTCGTCTTGCAATCTGTGGAACTGAACAGAGTTTTCTACGAGTTGGATAATACTAGACTTAATCTCGAAATTGTTGGCCGCTGTTGTTGGTTGGACAACGGTAGACTCATAACCATCTATTGACGGTGTGGCATAGTGTGTCATCTTCATTTTCTCGTCTTGGTTAGCCATGTCTTCTTCGGATGGTGTACCTTCCAAAACATATTCTTCGATAATTGTTGCTATTTGTCATGGTCATTCGCGTAACCTTTGACGGAAAAGTCATTTGGATTCCAAAAGAGGCGAAACAAGTTCAGGACTAGACAAGTCGGACATACACTAACTTGAGGAAGCATAAACTAAGGTTAAAATGAATCAGGCAAAACTAATCCAACTAACTAAGGTGTGAATCCAAGGATCGAAACAGGAAATTATCAGTTTGATTGAACAAATAATGATCGCGGAATTATCACAACTCATTGTTTAATTAATTGTTTAAGACATTGTAATTGTAAAGTAAATCAACGAAGAACAGATGAGAGAAATGGAAAAAAAGCTAAAGTAATACGATAAACAAGTTTGCTTCAAATGATTTCCATTAATACTGAATCGATTACAATTGATTTTGATTTTTGATAATATGATAATTGCTAGGTGATGTTCTTGGTGTTCTTGGTGTTTTGATTGCTATATTGTTTTTCTATGTATTATTTTGTATATTGCTCTCCATTGTTGTGTGTGTAGTGTTTTTATGTTTATGAAATGAGTGCACCCATGCCTTCTATTTATAGGTAGAGGGATTCATTTTTTACATGGGTAAAGGTAACTTTCTTATTATGGTAAGAAAGTTACTCAAAATAAAATTTTTGACTTGACATGAATTATTCGCTTCTGACAGAAGAGCAGTCTTCCGTAGATGTTGACTTGATGACATCACGCTAGAGAGTTTGACTTGTTAACTTCATGAGGCTTCCTTGATGATTGAAGTTCAAGCAAGTACTTTGTTCTTCCGTAAGAGTTAGC
This sequence comes from Flaveria sonorensis, assembly GCA_025506505.1. Lineage (NCBI taxonomy): Eukaryota > Viridiplantae > Streptophyta > Magnoliopsida > Asterales > Asteraceae > Flaveria > Flaveria sonorensis. Next base: position 12,821,206 of record CM046440.1, on the reverse strand, counting down.
CTTCCGTAGGAGTTGGTTCTTTGATCTTCATATTGAACTTCATCTGCAGAAGCAAGCTTTCTTCTTCCGCAGGAGCAGCAGTTAACTTGATCTTACGACCAGACTTGTTCTTTCGTAGATATTACAATGCTTTCGCAGGAGATCCACGGATGCATATCCCTTGACTTGTTCTTTTATGTTCCGCAGAACATCTACGGAAGTACAAACTTGTTCATCCATAGATAGTTCTTTTACTTGATCAATTTCAAAATTGACTAAGTATGATGTTTTCCTACAATTACATATAAAATCAACACAAATATATATTTGGGTTAACATATATATATCTTGGATACAAAAAGATAAAGATTTACAAGAGTTCATTACAAGAGATGCAAAATCTTCTAAACCTATACAATCAATCTAAACCTAACAAAAGGCAAACTAACTAATCTAACTAAAAAAATAAAACAAGTTGAAAAAAAATATATTAACAGGATATAAACAAGATAGTCAAAAATTTAGATTGTCGTTCAAAACTGTCATGTGTCCCTAGCAACGGCGCTAAAAACTTTGATGTGTGTGAAAGGTATATATATTTTGATAAAGATTTTCGTACATATTCAGTTTTAATTGGTTATTACTAATGCTAAACTATACACACAAAAGGTAAGTGTACCTGTCGTATGGTAATATAGTGATGGTAAGAATTGAGTATCAATCCGTGGATACACCAAGCCTACTTAACATTCTTTATGATTGACTACCAGATTTGATTTTGTTTTGGAAAAAGATAAGTTGTGTTGATATAAGCAAGAATGTTTTAAGGTGTAGAAACAATAATTAAAGTAAAAGTAAAAGTAAGATTGAAACTTTTGGGCTTTTAAACAGAGAATCATGGCTATCATCTTAATTAGATTACACTGATATAACTGTGATGAATATCATGATGTGAGTAAAAATATAAGTTTAAGTAGTTATGTTAATGTTTATAAATGTGAGCCAACACAGATTTCTTGTCTGCCAGCTCTGTAGTGACAAGGACACCAGCATGAGTAACTTACAGTACTTATCAATCAAAGCCACTAGTAATGTAGGTAAGTCTAGTGTAATCTTTTAACATACGATTTCTAAGAACATAACTTGATATTAGAAAGAGAGTTGATCAGGATCCTTTTTAACATACCATTAATTTTAGAAAACCATAACAATTACTGTAGATTTCTCAGACTAATAAAAGGGAACCCGCAAATAATCAGGAAGCTAAAGTTATATGATTTCTAATAACCATTTCTAGTTCATTAGCCATAGATTTGTTATGAAGAATTGTTTCTCGAATAAAACTTAGTTCATACTTTTTTCAACATTGTATGACATTCACAATTACAAATCATAAGTTCATAACTTCCTGTTCAAATGTAGATGCTACCCAGCAAAAGCTTACCCAAGATTACCATAACATTAACATAACATAGATCACACCATTAGTTCATCACAAATTATATAAGTTTCATCTAATTAGGATGATAATGAGAGTTTAGCTCATGATGGGCTTGAACATAACAACAAGTAACATAGAAGATAGATATGAAATCATCGGTGAAATGGAACAATCAAACCGGTGATCCACAATGGATGATGTGTAGATGATCCCGAGCTTCTTCCAAGTGTTGTATACACCTCCCGAGCCTCCAAATAGACTTCAAGAATTGATTCCCGAGAGAATTCAGCAGAGTAACTCCCCTCTAAAAGCTTGCCTAAGTGAAATCATCGGTGGTCGGTCCGTACGTGCAGGAGGTGTCGGGCACGACCCCGTGTTAAATGGGGCACGACCCCGTGTTGGAGGTGGGGCACGACCCCATGGCTACTTTTGGGGAACAGTACTTTTTGTCCTGTCAGATGTTCAAACACGGGGGTGTGCCAATTTAAGCATGGGGGGGTGTCTTTCAGGCAAGTCATGGGGGCGTTCTTAATGAGGCACGACCCCATGCTTGGACTTCAAAGCTTGATTTTCTTCAAATTCTTGTTAAAATATGATTCTTTTATCCATCTTGCCCTTCTGAACACCTGAAAACACAATTTAACATTTTTCAGTACATAATCACCATTTTAAGGAAGATATTAAGAAATAATCGATGTGCTTTTGATGTATAATTTAAAGCACATCAATCATCCAAGTAAGCATACTCCAAGTGGGATGGTAGCTCTTTACGTTCCTTCACCATGAAGTGGCATTTCTCCTAATTCAAAACAAGATTTGATTACTCGCATCTTGAGAGCATTCTTTCCAAAATACTTAAAAAATGATTGAATGAGTTTCCAAACACTAAGAAGTCATCCATGAATACTTTCATTGAGTCTTCAATCATATCATGAAATATGGAAACCATGCATCGTTGGAATGTAGCCGATGCATTACACAATCCAAATGGCATCCTTCTATAAGGACATGTGAATGTTGTCTTTTCTTGGTCCTTAGGTGCAATTGGAATTGAAAAGATCCAGAAAAAACCGTCAAGAAAACAAAAAAAAACATATTCCCAAATAAACGTTCAAACATTTGATCAATGAAAGGTAAGGGAAAATGATCTTTCTTATTGCATCGTTAAGTTTGTGGTAGTCGATACAAACTCTCCAACCCGTGATGGTTCTTGTAGGTATAAGCTCATTCTTTCCATTTGTCACCACTGTCATACATCCTTTCTTTGGTACCACTTGTACCGGACTAACACATGGGGAATCAGAAATTGGTTAGATCAAGCCAGCATCAAATAGCTTGATTACCTCAATTTTCACCACTTCTTGCATGTTAGGGTTAAAGCAAAGTTAGTGTTGCACCACCAGTTTGTAATCATCCTCCATCAAGATCTTGTGGGTACAAAAGGAAGGTTGTATTCCTTTTATATCTATGATCTACCAAGCTATAGCTTTCTTGTGTGTCTTTAACACCTCTAAAAGCTTCACCTTTTCATCATTCATCAAATCAGAAACAATAATGACGGGTAATTTACAATTATCATCCAAGTAAGCATACTCTAAGTGGGATGCTAGCTCTTTACGTTCCAAAGATGGTAGTTCCTCGACCGATGGTTTAGCTTTGGTTGCTTCATCTTCTTCCATTACCTCAAATACTTTTGGACTTGGGAATGGTTCATTGGTCAATAAGCAAACACATAATAGGCATCTAAAGTTATGCCATGAAGAACTAATGATATAATTAAGCCAAAGTTAAAGATGGTTTGGACTCCCGTCAACAATACCAAACCCATAAATCTTTGGAAAGTTAACACGATGAACACAGAGTAACCACCTCAATTCGCGTAATGTAACAATAGCTATGTAAATCTTTTAACTTATGAATGTCCTAACACGAATACACAAACCATAAATTTGCGCATTATATATAGTTATACATAAACAAAGTTATGAGATATTCATAACGAACACAACGGTTTTCACAAACATATGTATAAGGATGTTGTTCAACTTTACTAAATATTCAACCCTCATTCACCATTTCTATACACTACATACTAGATTATGCAATTCATGATTAATGTTCCATCACACATGGTTTTCTAACATAATGTGGTTGTAACACCTACAAGATTCAACATTTCATCAAGTTTAACAAGCACACAATCATTGAAAAACATTCATAACCTATAAGATTCAACATTTCATCAAGTTTAGCTTGAACCCTTGAAAGACTTCTTCCAAAATCACCATAAGATTGGAGAAAACTAGGGTTTTCTCCTCCAAATTCATCACGTTGAAATGAAGAAGAAGAAGAAGAAGAAGAAGAAGTGCTTAAAGGGGGGGGGGGGGGGGGAGGGGCTGATACGTGTTATGGTCATGACAGAATCAGTCATAGCCATAATATGCAGGAAAAGGAGACCTGATGCATGTTATGGCTATGACAGAACCAGTTATGATCATAACAGCCTCTAAACTTACAAAATCTTTATGAGTATCTTGTCTTTTTGTTTTGAGATCACCAAACAACCATCTAAACTAAATAATCCAAATTAATCATAATTAAGTATCAATAAATATGAATTTGTAACAAAAACACTCAAAATGAGAAAATATATGCATTATTAACATGTATATATATTCACATATCAAAGCCCGAGAGAGAAAAATAAAGACTGTAACCATCAGATGAAGCATGTAATATTCATGTGATATTGAACAAGATGAATCATAAGATGAAGGCCTGATGTGTATGTCGCAAACATATGTGCATACTGCAGTTTGTTGTTTTTTGTATCAAATGTGAAGTCTCCTACAAACAAAGATGAAAGCCTCATAGTCAAAATCTCACATATAACTTCTTAACATATGAGCACCTCCAAGCCAACAGCTCCAAACTCAATTCCATATGCAAGCCCAACCATATAATCTAAGTTCAAGCATATTATGTGTACAATAAAAACAATGATCACGAGTCCAAATATATTTATAACAAATATGTGTTAGATATTGAATTGACACTATATATTTTTAAGACATATGTATTGGTAATATAAATATGTTAAATAGATAAATAATTTAGAAAATGCAAAATAACAAAGTAAGCCCTCTCATAAAATGCACATAAAGTTATTCAACCTCAAAAACAAACAGTCATAAACGTTGGAAGTGGAACATGCGGTCCGCTCACAAATGTTTAGTGTACATTTCTAATATCTCAATTATAATATAAGAAAATTTTCATATATATCCTTACAAATTTGAAAAATATCATATATACCCAATCAAACTTTAAAATACCATATATATCCTTAAAAGATAGTTAAAATGTCTAATTTACCCATTTCACTAAAAAAACTTTAAACAAATGACCATTTTACCCCTAACGTTCTAAAACATTAAAATATCATATTTACCCATTTTCAACCCTAAAATTTTATATAAGTTTTACAAAACATGAACTAGTGATTTAAACACCAAATTCTTATATTCAGTTAAGAGTTTCTTAAGAAACTGGAAGGTTTATAGCTTCAACTTAGCTTGTATTGATGTACATGATTTTGCTCGTTCAAACAAAAAATTAACGATTAACCTAATCAAATAATTCATTCATTCTCGGCAATTCAAAAAGTAAATTATTCACTCTTCTATAAAATCCTTCTTTGTAGAATTCACTAGAATGCTTCAAATTAGTTCAAGTTTGTTTTATTGTTTACCATAGTATGCACCTCTGCTAATTTAATATGTCGAATATAAACAAAACTTTCAAATTGGTTTCATAAAACCGCCTTTAAACTGGTTTAAGTTTATGTGTGAGGTTATTACAAAGTGTATTTTTGCTACAAAGTGTATTTTTGTTACAAAGTGTGAGAAGATTCAATGAAGCTAAAAAAATTATATTTCAAAATTTAAATCGAATTTAAAAAAGGTACTTCGAAGTCTCTGTTCCTCTCGTCGTCCTCTTTAAAATAAAAATAAAAATAAATAATTAAAAAATTCATTGTGTCTTTTATGACACAATGACGTCATTATATCTTTCATAATGACATAATGACGTCATTGTGTCTTGTCTTTCATAATGACACAATAACGTCATTGTGTCTTTCATAAATGACACAATAAAAAAACATTAATTTTTTTTATTTTTCGTTTATTTTTTTTCTTAGTGAAGACGGCTAGGGGAACAAAAGTTCGAAATTACTTTTTTGAAATTCGATTTAGATTGTGAAATATAATTTTTTTTGTGACTTTTTTTTACTCATTTTGTCTTCTCACAATTTATAGCAAAAATACATCTTGTATTTAAACTTTTTTCTAAGTTTATTCACTTAAATATCCAGATGGTTCATTAAAACAAATAGTGGGGCACAGAAAACCTTTAATTTCACTTTGAATATCAATTTGTTTGGCTCTACAAAAACATAAGCAAGGTTGTAAAACTGGAGTCCCCACTCGTCAGTGAAACAACCCAATTAAATTAATATAAACGATTTGGAATTGATTGAATCATCGGAATCGATTCAACTTTCGCATCCCGACTGAATCAATGGAACTAAATTTTAATTTCTTGAAGGTACGAAGTCGATTAATGGTTGCCATCAAGAATGTAAAAATGATTGGTGCCACCAAAGTAACTTAAAATAGTCTTATATTTGATGGGGGTAGATTTGGGTATATATTTTAAATTTTGTTTGAGTATATATGATATTTTTTAAGTTTTTAAAAATACACATGAAATTCTCCCTTTAAAAACAAACTAGTATTAAGTCCTCGCGTTGCAGCGAGAGGCGCAAAACTGTGCCAAGTAAATGGCACACCAGCGTCAGTGACCACCAACACTGGAAAAATCATAAAAACGTAAGAAAATAAATCGAATGAAAGGTAGACGTAAAAACGTTAAACCATGCGGTGCCGCAAGCGGAACACAAAACATATAGAACAATAAGTAAATCGATCAAGGCTCAACGCGTTATGACGGGGCCATTAAAGTGAAAATAATATGCAAAAAATTGTTGAACCGCACACGCACGCTACGACGTGCCAACTCGTAAAATTGAAACCGAAACGTAAAACGAAAAATTTATAAAATATGAAAAATATAGGGGTCTAAAGTTAAAAGTAAAAAAAAATATTAAGCCTAAATTATAAAATATGTAAAAATATCAAGTTAAATTAAAAGAGTTAGAAACTAAAAAAAGAAATAAAAAGAAAATACAACCCAGTACAACTTGGATTGCAAACAAAACTTGATAATTAATATAATATAAAACGATTAACTTTAGTAAACCCGTGTATTACGCGGTGTGAACAAATAAAATATTAAATAGAATAAAAATTATTAATTATAAAATGATATACTAAGACATGATATAATTAGAATTATGTATGAGTTATAACTATAAGTAATAAAACAATAATATGAACTTTTTAATTTTTTTTCAAAGATAAATTAAATATTTTGTTTAAAAATAACATTTTAAAAAATTTTGATTTTTAAAAATTTCCTTACTATAACTTTCTATTTTAATTATTTCTATTTAAAAAAATTACTTTAGAAAAACCAATTTTAAAATATAACGTGAAAATAGTTTGATTTTTTTGAATTTTTTTTATAAAAAGCTATTTTTATAGAAATAATATAAATAAAAAGATTTATTTCTTAATTTATTAAAAAACTAATTATAATGTAAAATTAAATAAATAATATTATTAGTAATTATTAATATAATTATTTAATAAAAAAAATAAACAAGAAAAATTTAATACGAATAAATATGATATTGACACGTGATATTTTTATCATTTTATCAGAGAGTAAGAGATAAAACCTAACTTTCAACGTATTGGTGTTAGGATCCATAGGTGAAGGAGTGGGATCAACCCCTCAATACAGAAAAGGAGGAGAGTCGACAGAGACTGCAACTGCATCACTCCTTCCCTACCAACATCAACATGGAAGACGCCAACGCCGTTGCTGCTCAACAACAACGACAATATCTACTCCAGCAACAACAACAACAACAACAACAACAAAATCAACAACAGCAACAACAATTCCTTCTGTTACAGCAGATCCAGCAGCAGCACAAGCAGCAGCAAGCAATCTCCCGATTCCCCTCTAACATCGACGCACATCTTCGACCGATTCAACGTCCCATCAACAACCAACAACTGCACCACCACCAGCTTCACCAGAACCCTAACCCTAACCCTAACCCTAACCCTATGGCCTTGAATTCGCAGATTAGACCTGCGAATCGGACGGTGACCAATCCTTCTGCTTCTCCTCCGGCCAATCAGGTTGAGTTGCAGATGGCGTATCAGGACGCCTGGCGTGTGTGTCATCCGGACTTCAAGCGCCCGTTTTCTTCCTTGGAAGATGCTTGTGAGAGGTGAGCTTTTCACCGTTTTCTGTTAGTGTTCTTGAACAATTTAAACTTATTATATGTTAGAATTGATTACATAAAACTTATTTATGATTGAAGTTTTGTGGTTAGTTAGGATGAAAATAGTCAGAGTTGAAGACGTTGTTGTTAAAACTTAAAAAACATGTTTAGCTAAATGTGAAATTATTTAACTATCTGTGACTTTAAGCTCAACTTTCGGTTTACATATGAGTTTTGCATTGATATGATATCTCTAGAGTGGGACTTACGGTTTAATTCCAAAGTTTAAATACAGTTTAATTCTCTAGTTTAATTTGTATTTTGTGCTAGACCGTATGTATGTCAAGACTATGAACTTACAAACATGTTTGAAGAATGATTAATGACTTTAGGTGTGTGTGTCTAGTTTTGGTGGTTGTCTATAATTTCTTGTTTTCTTCCTTAACTTGTGTGCATGCCTTTGTTAGATAACAGTGGCTTAGTGAATTCCTACCATTTAATGCTTTCAGGACGTATCTCTTTATCTTTTTTTTCTGTATAAAGATTATAATAGCTTTGTCTTTGGGCTACAATGGATATATTTATCAAGCAACTAACGTGTTGCTTTCCCTTCAAAATGATATCTCCCCTGAGTCCTAAACTCTCATTGTGGTATCTGCTATTTGTGTTGAATTCTTTTGGGTGCCCACTTCTACTCTACTTCCCTTCTTGATGTCTCATACATTTGTTTTCGCCGGTTTATTGGTTCAATATATATTCATGACTTCGAGGTTTTATTTAGAGGCATGACTTACAAGTTATTTACTTTGGGGCTTATTAGATGCCAGATTAGTCGAAGATATATGCTGAATGTCAAAGCCAATAGATTTATGCAATAAACCAAGTCATCAAAACTATGCTTTTTTATTTAAAAAGGATTTGTTTTTCTAGAGTAGGGAATAGAAATGCTTTATAGGCTGAAAATATTTAAGCTGGTGTTTGGCTACTAATTGACTTTTATGTTGAGTATATAATGAAAAGCAAGACGATATTTCCCCAATCATCTCTAAGCAGAACGAAACATAAGTGTTTGATTGTGCAAGACATCTATGTATGTATACGTTCATAGATTTTTAACATTTTTCTGTGGATAAGCATCTTTAGTTTGTTGTCAATTGGCACTTACATGTAACTTACAGCTTTATGTTTCTTCTTTGGTCAATACCAATTGTTTATTGGTGATTTGGTGATGGTGCGAGTATATTTCTATTCACTTTATCAAATCTCAATCAGTTGTAACCAGTATGTGGCAACATGACTTCACATGTCACCATTAGTAAAAAGTGGTTTGATGCAATGTATGCTTTTAGTATGTTAATTAGCGGTGACAATTTGACCTGTTTGCTTACGAAGAGGTTCTTATGGGTGATGTTTCATCCTACATGGTCACACTGATAAGAAAATTAGTAAATTGAGTTGACACTCGTTCAAAGTGTATTTTTAATGCTTACAACCTCCTAAATTTCTTGACTTAATAAAGATTATTATTACATCAATATTGAAATAATATATTCTTATTGTCACTTCAGGCTGCTACCATACCATGTAGTAGCAGACTACGAAGCCGAGGAAGACGATAGAATCCTTGATTCAGACACCACGGGCCAAGCCCTATCTCGTACTCAACAATGGGATCAAAGCATCGCCAACAAAGTCTCGGAATTCACCGCCACCTTTGAGAAACAAGTATTCGCCTTCAATGTCATTTCCTGTAAACGGGCCATCGGGGAATACCGCTCGGAAGAAAGACTACTAATCGAACAAGCTCTCTTTCAAGAAGAACGACGGTCGCTAGTGGAGGCAAGGGCAGAAATGGAAAAACAACAAAAGGCGGGCCGAGAAGCTCATGCGGCTAATATGAGAATGGCAGCCATGGCTCAAGCGGAACAAGCTCGGGCCGAGATGATGGCCCGGGCACCGATACGAGCCAGTGCATTGGGGTCAATGGGTGAGCAAGAACAGGAAGTGAACCCAGATGAGATGATGAATGGATGGAATGATAACAGTAATAATAATAATAATAATAATAATAATAATAATAATCAGAGAGATGAGAAAGAGCCATCTGAGGATTTCTTGAATGATGAGGAGAGGGAGAATGGAGACACAGGTGTGCAAAGTGATTGGCGTGAAGGTGGTGAGTTTGATTTAAATACAAGATAAAAGACTATAATATAGTATACTTGTATGTTCAAATTCAAGAAATATATTCTAGTAATTTAATTTGGCTTTTGGTTTATAGTATTTTTTCTTTTCTGGTATTTTATTTAATATTGAAATTCTTAAGTTTTATGTGATTAATTGATATTAGTTGGTGTTTATTTTCAGTGTATTATGAAACTAGCTATCATGATTACATAATTGTTAAATCTTTTGGGATAATTAATGTTGTATAGTTGTTTGATTTGCTGAATATTTAATACCATTTATCCAGAATACGATTCGAATTAGAGGTATTGCTATTTGATCCTAATTTGTCCGAATTCAATTTGGATTTGATTTGAATAAGTAAGAAAGAATAATCCGAATGACAAATTTTTGCTAATATTTTGATTTTTTTTTTTATTTCTAGTTCTTAACATGTCATTAGTTTGAAATTAGAAATAGAACATAGAAACCTGGAAAATACAAATTAGTTTCGAGTACAAATTCAAACTTAAAAAATAGCCTAAAAATCCATCATAATTCATAAAAGTTAAACATAAAAATAAAATAAAATAAAATAAACAACTAAGTCTGCATGTTTCAACAAGCACACCAAACAGGACACCAATTGTGCGACAAACGACACCAATTGTGCGACCAACTCTTTCATTCGATCAATACCTCTCTCACCTCTACAAGAACAAATAAATAGACAAATGGAAGTTATACTTGTAGATATAACTAGTTAGTTGACCCGCGTGATGCGACGGACGCCACCAAGTCTCTTTTGAATAGCGCAATCTATCCCGACTTGCATTAAACACTTATTGTTATTGTTCTTGTTGTTGAATTTTTATTGTTTTCATAACTAGGTAAATATTTATTTTTTATATACTTAAATAAAATAATACTTCATTTAAATAATATTAGTTATAAGAAAATAAATAATAAATGTAAGGTTAAATATTAATTTAAATTATTATAAATTAAATAATACTAAATATAATAAATAAAATATTTTAATATGTAAGAGTTTATCTTACAGGCTGATGCTAACCAAAGATCTCTCAAGCATGCACTGAAGTACTTCGGAAGATTTGACAATGTACAAAGAAAAATAACCAAGTGCCAAATCTTCCGAATCCAAAGACAGAAATCTTCAGAAGCCAAAAGTGAAGTCTCCCCGAAGCTTAAATACAAAGTCTTCCAAAGCTTGAATACTGAACTCTTCCGAAGACTAAGAAGCTATGTGTCTACTGACACACTTTTGACAAAAGCAGACCACCTTTTCGCTGCCAGCTCTGAGTACTCACCAACTTATATAAGTTGGTGATTAACTTTTTACTTTTGTCAACTGTATAATATGGTCTTTTGTCTGTAACTTTCTACTTTAGTATTTTTATACTTATTGTAATACAATAGGATGTGTGCTATGACATGTCATAGTCACATGTCAAAAGGCAATTTGACTTTTGACTTTACATTGATTTTATTGTCTAGATTAGTGTCCAGCTGGCCTTCAAAGTATGGCCGGCTGTAGGATGTAGTATAAAGTATCTCATTGTATTAGTCTTAGCACTAAGCCTTGTAACATTTGTAAAACACTTAAGAGCAATATACATCATCCTTGAAAACCAATCCTTGTGTTCTTGAGTGTTCTTACTTTCTGTTCATTGTTTCTTTGCTTGGTTCTAGTAAGTGTGTTATCTCCAACTGTGAAACTATTGTTGAACAACCATAACCGGTCCTGCAATTGGTATCAGAGCTTCTCATGCTCTTGCTTGCAAGATCTCACCATCTTGAATCATTCTTCAGTTTCACACTCACTTACTTGCTCAAATGGCAGCTCTTTCTAAAGCTGAGATGGAAACCGACACAATGACTAAGTCTCCACTGATCACTCTTGATGACTTTGACACTTGGTGCTTGAGAATGAAAGGTTTCATCAAGTCTCAAGACAGCAGGATGTGAAGATCTGTAGTCTCAGGATCTTACATCCCAAACACTACTTCAGCAACTGCTAGAGGTGGGATGATACCCAAGGAAGTGGCTACTAAACAAGACTGGAAGAAAATTGACATTGATCAGAAAGCCATGACCGCTCTTCAAACTACTCTTCGTAACTCTATCTATAGAGGCTTCAAGAAGTGCAAGACTGCAAAAGAACTCTGGGATGCACTGAAGCTGATGTATGAAGGATCAGTAGAAGCTAAGGAGAACAAGAAAGACATCATGAAGCAGCAGTTTGAAAACTTCACTTTCAAGACAAGTGAAACTATGACTCAACAATACTTCAGGTATGTTGAGATTGTAGATACTCTGATGGATGTTGGAGTAAAACTTGAGAACAAGGACATAGTGAGTAAGTTCATGTTCTCTCTTTCTAGACAATGGACAAACTACTGTACGACCATCAAGAGAACTAAAAACCTCTCTATCCTCACTCTCACTGAGCTGTATGGTATCCTGAGCGGTTACCATATGGAGATGAACATGCAAGACCCTTCTACCAGCTCATCCAACAACCAAAAGAGTTCAGCCCTTCATGTGATTGAAAGGGATAACAGAGAACCACAACATCATCTCATCTGCTACCCTGACAACTCACTAAAGGGTCCTTTCATCACCTACTCGGAGACACCAAGAGAGAGCTACACTTAAGAAAGTCCATTCCAAGAGCCCTACTCTTCTCTGGCCTTTGTGTCTTCAGATGAAAGTTCTAGCAACTTTCTCTTAATCCTTGAAGACCTGGACTGCATCCATCTAGATGATCTGGAGTACATGGACCAGCAGATGACTCTTCTCACTCACAGAGCCAATAAGTTCTACAAGAGGATAGGGAGGAAGTTTCCAAGCAATGTTTCTAGTGGAAAGTTTGGGCTGGACAAAAGCAAAGTAAAGTTTTACAACTGTAACCAAATGAGCCACTTTGCTAGGGAGTGTAAGGCACCAAGAACAAATGATGGCCAAACACAGTCCAGGACAAACTACACTGAGGTAGCTCCAAGAACTGAGAAGCCCAACCAACCAAAGCAGCAAGCTGAAGTTGTTGTTGAAGAATGAGGATTTGATTGGAGCTTTTAGGTAGAATATGTGTCCCCAAACCAAGCCTTGACGGCAGACCATGATGAATCAAAAGTATTGGAACATCTCTGCTCTCTTGAATGCATTGCTAAAGTTAATATGTACAAGTCCTACAACTTGGAAGTAAGATCTGATCTTGAGTCCTTAAACATCTTAAAAGATTATTTTAAAAGAGTAGAAAATGACTATAAGCTTAAAATAGAAGACTTAAAGAAAACCATTTCTACTATAAAACATGAACATAGATACTACAGGACTCAGATTAAAGATCTTGTTACCAAGTTAACTGAATGCCAGGCTGAGCTTGTGATCAGCAAAGCCAAGGCATAAAAATATGTTCTTAAAGAGCAAACCTTCAAGAACATTATATCTTCATCCTTGCATGCAAAAGTTTGTTATCAGAACAGGCAGGGACTTGGATAAAATGAAATAGCTTCTCCATACACATTACTGTCAGTCAGAGAACCAAGGTGTGAAACTTGTGAAGATGAGTTGCCTCGTATTTATCCTATCCAAGAGAAAGATAAAGAGGATATAGTGAAGGATGAACCAAAAATAAGTTAAGAGGTTCATTATAAGAAGGGTCACTATATCCCTGGAAAGAAGAAGAAACTAGGCATGGCCAAGTGTGCAAGAAAGAACTTGATCAGGTCTGCATAAAGAAGATCAAAGAAAGTGCAGGAGATCAAGGCCACCTTCAACCCCATGCAAAAACAAATTTTCATCTTTGCTGGGTTTGAAGTGAGAAAGACTAAAAACTTAACCAAGGACTCTAGTACTAGGAGTCCTAGTTCAAGTCCAAGCCAACCTAGTAAGGAGAAGAAGGTTGAACAATTATGCAACACTTCTACACATGCTGGACCATCCAACTCCAAAGGCAAGCTACACCCTCAGAAGCACGCTGCATCATCCAAGAATATGAAGAAGGAGCTAGAAAAGGACCAAAACAAACCTTCTCCTTAGGACAAGACTCATTATGCATCATGTGTGGTGGTATAACTCATTATGCTAAGGATTGCATTTACAATCCTAAGAGTACCATCCACATAAACAAGAAGAAAACTTCTGAGAAGAAGAAGAAGATAGCTTTGGAAGGAAAATCATTTTCCTTCGGAAGCATCAAGGTGACCCAGAAGAAGACAGATGGTAAACTGTCTTTGGAAGAAAGTTTGGTCTCGAAAGAAAGGAATGCTTCTGAAGCATTGAAGTCTGCTACAGTGGATGAAAAGCTTCTGAAGGTTCAATCTCTAAAACTTCCGAAGTAATAAAAACTTCTGAAGTTTTAAAAGCTAAGTCTAATCTTCCAAAGATGGTGTGAAAGATGAAGGAAGGCTATATGACTAAATTTTCTTCATCAACAACAGCCAAGGATCCTTAAAGCTTGCTTATAGAATCAATAACTATTGAACTATCTTCAGTTCATCTTGGTAAGCCCAAGACCAACAAGGCTTGGGTTTGCAAATGTAACTAATCATCTCTTTTCATATGCAGGAACAACTGAAGACCAAAAAGAAATGTATGGATCATTGATTGTGATTGTTCCAGGCACATGACTGGCAATGGCTCTTTATTTCAAGACTTTGAGAAAATTGATGGAGGACCAATTGCTTTTAGAGGTGAATCAGGAGGTTACATTACTAGAAAGAGGCAGGGTCATAAATAGTAAGCTCAACACTAAGTAAGTAAACTTTGTTAAAGAGATTGAGTACAATCTTTAGAGTGTATCTCAATTTTATGACCAAAGATATAACATGATCTTTACTGAGCATGAGTGCATTGTTCTCAAGCCCGGGATGATCATTGCTCATGTAACGCCCGAGAATTTCAAAGAAATGAAGGCAGAAAGAAATTTTGGCATGAAAAAAGGTTCTTGCACGAGAACCTCATGCGAAAAGCTGAGCTGGGTATAATTAATTGAGAACACCCAGTCTGACTCTATTTTCGCACGAGAAGTGTTGCTGTTAGAGAGAGACAGCGGTTGCGTAGAGAGAGAAGTAAAGAATCCAAGTGTTTAAGGTATGTAACTCGTGTAGTAACTCGTGTTATGTACTAAGAATGGATTAGATGAATGTAACGCATGGTTATCTAGTTTTCACTCGATAAAGGCTTTGAGAAGGTTGTGTTTGTGTTAGAACTTCAAGAGGTGAGTTTCTAGTCCATTTTTTACGCAAGTTTTTATGTTTTGGGTCTATTATGCATACTAACACGTTTGAAAATGCTTGTTTATGCTTGAGTTGATGTTGTTATGATGTTAAGCATGTTAGAACAGCCTTAGACGCGGTAAGTTATGACTGGGCAGGAAAAACCCGTAGTTTTCGAGCGAGCAGTTAAGTTGTACTTTATGAAATTTGAACCTGCGAAGTTCTCACTCGAAAGGAATAGTTCTCGTGCGAAAGGGGAAGTTCTCGCGCTATAGTATGTTCTCGCGCGATATGTATGTTTTCGTGCGACTAAGATGAGTTGATGTGCAGGATTTGATTATGGTATGGTTCTCACGCGAAATGTTAGGTTCTCGCGCGAGATGATGATGTTGTATGTTCAAGTTTTCGCATGACCTGCTATGATGTGTGATGTGTTATCTTTTCATATTAAAACGACTTTAAAACGTTATGTTTATGATGTGACTTTACTTGATATGTACGTATATGTAAGTAAAGTATTATGTAATGAAAGTGAAAGATAACGATGATGAAAAGTGGAACATAATAAATGAATGAAAGTCTTGCAAGCAAAATGATGGAGGTTCACAACTCAATGAGGTAGTTATTTGGTTAACTATGTGCGGTTTAGCTAACCCTTGATGATGTGCACAGGGGTCCAATCCTTGAGATTGACCAAGATGTGATGGGATCCTTGTCGCGTACCCCGGTACTGTGTTAGCTTTGGCATGACGTGGGGGTTTATTTATAAACCCCGGTATAGTACCAGCTTCGGCATGACGTGGGGTATTGCATGTGGCAGAATCTATATATAAAGATGAATGATGTTAACGAACGAAACGAATGATGAATGATGACGAATGATGATGAACGATGATGAAAGATAATAAATAATTATTATCAAGATGTATGTATGATGTATGATCACGTACAGAAGTAAAGAAAATGTTTTAACGTAAAGTAAAGTATTTTATTATAAATCTAGAACTCACTCAGCGTTGCTGACTTTTGCATGCATAATAGTTGGCAGGTAATTGTTGATGCTGAGGAGGTGCAGGCATGGATGCATAAGCTACTGGGGATGATTCGAGTCTAGCATCCATATTTTTTAGAATGTTATTGTATTATTACAATTTTTGAGATGTAAACGAAACAAAGTGATGATTTGACACGATTTTAATTATTAATGAAAAGTTATATTTCCGCTACAAAATGATGTGTTTTAAATGTTTTATGCGATGATTGACCAATTGTAAGCGTCCCGGGAACGGTGCCCTACAAGTTGGTATCAGAGCCAAAGTTTAAGAGAATTGGGTAAATTATTTTCAAAAAACCTAAAACTTAAAATGAGAATGGGACGAAAGGAAAGGGATACCAGTCCTAGTAGCTACATGCCTGCAGGTAAATGTTTTATGTAAACATTTTATGTACGTTGATGGAAAAAGGAATTATGTACGCGTGTTATGTGATTTATGTGCTTTTAGTAGATTTGGATACTGATGTAGTTAGGATAGAGAATGCTTGGGGAATGAAGAGTAAAGTAAGTGGCAAATCACAACTGACCACTGTAATTATGGACTTACTATACTTGACATAACCTGAGCTATTACCTTGAATGATCGTGTTGGTGTTTGAATCTTATAGTACTTTAGAGATGGCTGGTGGTAGATCTTCGAAGGCTTCCTGAGGTGGAGTACGTGGTGGACGTGGTGCTATGCCACATGTCACGAGGAACATGGCAAGGACTGCCAAAACGGCTCCTAAAGAGCCCGAGCTTCATCACCATGAAGGTGGGGATGATAGTGCTAAGTGAAGGAGGCAGTGGTGGAGGAAGTTCATCAGGTTATGCAGACGATTCTGCTATCAGTGGTGACCGAGGTTATCAGAGCTGTAAGGGAAGACGAGAGGAAAGAGAAGGAGGAGAGGATGAAAACCATTGGGAGAGAAAGCGAGGAAGAGGTTCGGGGGAAAGGGAGCAACCGGAGACTGAGATGGTTGTCTCTAGTGACGATGAGGAAAAGGAAGCCGTGTAGGAAACCGCAAAGGGGTGCAACTATGGGGCATTTCAGAGATGCAACCCCCCGACATTTGATAGGAATGGGAGTGCTACTGCTGCTCACCGATGGGTGAGGGAGATGGAGGTGGTACTTGATATCAACGAGTGCCGAGAGGATCAGAAGGTGAAGTTTGCTACCCACTCGTTTGTGGATTCGGCCTTATGCTGGTGGGACAACATTGTCCAGGCCGAGGGTAGCAGGGCGATTGGAAGGATGAGGTGGAGTGAGCTAAAGAAGCTGCTGATCAAGGAGTTTTGTCCTCACAGGGAACTTGACAAGATTAAGAAGGAGTTCCTGTAGTTGGAGGCGAGACCAGCAGTACCCTACAAAGTTCAACGAGATGGCAAGGCAGGTGCTAGATTAGGTGACGCCTGTGTCATGAAAGATTAAGAGGTACATTCAAGGTCTGACGGCGGACATCCGCAGACACTTGATCGCCGCTCGGCCAGGTACGCTCAGGTCGGTGGTCGATCTGGCGGGGAGACTATATGACGAGCGAGAGGTGGTGGCAGTGGTGGATGTGAAGAAAAAGTGGGGCAATGATAGGAATGGGAATGGGAAGCGGTATATCGGTGGTGGTTCTGTGGCTGGAGGTAAGAAGATAAGGGTGGATGATCGGAAGGCGTTAACAGGGGGAGAGAAGGCATGCAGGAAGTGTGGGAAGGAGCATGCGGGGGAATGTAAGTGGGGATCGAATCTCTACTTTCATTGTGGGAAGGAGGGCCACATGGCAAGAGATTGTCACGTGGCGGGGTGTTACAACTGCGGTGAGACGGGGCATATGAGCAGGGACTGCAAGAAGTCGAGGGCTAAGAATTCCGGGGCAAAGAAGGGGAATGAGAAGGAGGGGCAGAGGGCGAAGGCCAAGGCATTCACTATGACCTTAGAGGAGGCTAGGGTGGACCCCGATGTTGTGTCAGGTACATTCTTAGTAAATCAAACTTGTGCCTCTGTGCTTTTTGATTTTGGTGCTAGTAGGAGTTTTATTTCTGCTACCTTCTATGGTAAGTTGCCTGTTAGGAGTAGGAAGATTGATGAGCCCTTCGATGTAGAAACTGCCATTGGTAAGTCTACCAGGATTTCTGATGTGGTAGAGGATTGTGACATAGAGTTGGAAGGTCATAGGTTCTCTGCTAGCTTGTTCGTGATGCCCTTAGGCGGATTCGATGTAGTCCTAGGGATGGATTGGCTAGCACCCTATGAGGCAAATATCATGTGTCGTAAGAGGATGATTCGATTGACCGCGCCTGATGGGAGTTTGGTGACGAGTTACGGCGATAGAGTCAGTATGGTCCCGAAAGTAATTTCGATAGTTGTGGCAGAGAAGTGTATGAGGCTTGGATGTGGTGCCTATTTGGCTTATGTGAAGGATGTGGATGCGTTAGTACCATGATTGTCAGACATGTCGGTCGTGTGTGACTTACCTGACGTATTCCCAGAAGATCTATCAGGTGTGCCACGTGACCGCGAGATCGTGTTCCAGATCGATCTGATACCTAGTGCCCAACCTGTTGCAAGGGCGCCGTATCATCTAGCTCACTCCGAGATGAAGGAATTGATGACTCCTAAGAGTTGCTGGATAAGGGGTTTATTCGATCGAGTATCTCTCCATGGGGTGCTCCGGTATTATTTGTAAAGAAGAAGGACGGTAGTATGAGGATGTGCATCAACTACCGAGAGCTAAACAAGTTGACGGTGAAGAATCGGTGTCTATTACCGAGGATTGATGACTTGTTTGATCAGCTCCAAGGTGCCAGTTGGTTCTCGAGGATAGATCTTCGATCTGGTTATCAACAACTGAAGGTAAAGGAGCAGGATATTCCTAAGACAGATTTTCATACGCGTTATGGACACTACGAGTTTCTCGTGATGTATTTTGGTTTAACCAACGCGCCAGCTGCTTTTAGGGATTTGATGAATCGGGTGTGCCGGCCTATGCTGGATAAATCAGTGATTGTTTTTATCAATGATATCCTGGTTTATTCGAAGAGCGAAGAAGAGCATGCCGATCATATTCGGGAGGTGTTGGAGACGCTTAGAAGGGAGAAGTTGTATGCTAAGTTCTCCAAATGTGTGTTCTGGTTGCACGAGGTTCAGTTTCTGGGTCATGTGGTCAACCCAGAAGGGATCATGGTAGACCCAACGAAAGTTGAGGCAATGATGCAATGGAAGTCTCCAAAGACGCCATCTGAGATTCGTAGTTTCTTGGGTTTGGCGGGCTACTACAGGAGATTCATCCAAGACTTCTCCAAGATAGCTTCACCATTGACTAAGTTGACCCGTAAGGATGTGAAGTTTGTATGGCGTCTAGAGTAGGAGAATGCTTTTGAAGAGCTAAAGACGAGATTGACTCAATCTCCTGTCTTGACGTTACCCGAAGGGGGCAAAAACTTGGTGGTCTATTCGGATGCTTCTTATTCGGGATTGGGTTGCGTGTTGATGCAACGGGGGAGGGTTATAGCCTATGCATCCCGACAGTTGAAGATCCATGAAGCTAACTACCCTACTCATGATTTGGAATTGGCGGCGGTGGTCTTTGTATTGAAGATTTGGAGGCACTACTTGTACGGGAGGAAGTGCACTATCTTCACTGACCACAAGAGCTTGAAGTACTTCTTCAAGAAAAAGGATCTCAATATGAGGCAAAAGAGGTGGTTGGAGTTGATCAAGGACAATGACTGTGAGATCCACTACCATCCGGGTAAGGCCAACGTGGTGGCGGATGCCCTTAGCCGAAAAGAGAGACCCGAGCCGATTTAGGTGAAGCATTATCAGTTAGTTATGACCTCCGATGTGATGAAGCAGGTTAAGGAATTTCAGGACGAGGCGCTGAAGGAAGATCGGATTAACTCTGAACGGATGAAGGGACGGATGTTGGACTTGGGGGAGAACACTCTCGGTGTTAGAACCCAATCTGGGAGGATATGGATTCCTTATTATGTAGATCTACGAAGGAAGATCATGGATGAAGCTCACAAGACTTGATACTCAATTCATCCCGGTGCTATAAAGATGTATCAGGATATGAAGAAAGATTACTGGTGGCCGGGAATGAAGCGCGACGTAGCGGAGTACGTGAGTAAGTGCCTTACTTGTCTGCAAGTGAAGGCAGAGTATTAAAAACCATACGGGAAGACCCAACCATTGGATATACCGAGTGGAAATGGGAGCACATCACCATGGACTTCATCATGAAGTTGCCACGTACGACAAGGGGATATGATGCCGTATTGGTGATCGTCTACCGTTTGACGAAGGGTGCTCACTTTCTGCCGATCCGTGAGATGTAGTCATCTGAGAGGTTGGCGGATCTGTTTATCAGGGAGATTGTGACTCATCATGGTGTGCTCGTGTCTATCGTGTCTGACCGTGACACTCGGTTTACATCAAAGTTTTGGAAGAGATTTCACGATGCGATGGGGACGAGGTTACATATCAGTACGGCTTACCATCCTCAAATAGATGGTCAGTCGGAAAGAACCATTTAGACACTTGAGGATATGCTCCGGGCATGCATTATTGATTTTGGAGGAAGTTGGGATGAACACTTACCGTTAAAAGAGTTCTCATATAACAACGGTTATCATGCCAACATTGGTATGCCTCCTTATGATATGTTGTACGGTAGAAGGTGTAGAACGCCCATATGTTGGGGTGACATCGGGAAAAAGGAGTTGGGGAGCATTGAGGTGATCGAGGCTATGACCAAAAAGTTAGAGAAGATCAAAGCCTTTATGTAAGTACCAAAGGATAGACAGAAGTCGTATGCTGACAAGAGGCGTAGACCGATCAAATTCAAGGTGAGCGATAGAGTTATGTTGAAGGTCTCGCCTTGGAAAGGGAACATCTGGTTCAGAAAGCAAGGAAATCTAAGCTCAAGGTATATAGGGCCTTTCTGAATCATTGCTCTAGTAGGAGAGGTGGCTTACAAGTTAGAGCTACCCAATGAGTTAATTGAATTCATCCGACGTTCCATGTATCTCATCTGAGAAAGTGCTTAGCCGATAAAGATATGATCGTGCCACTCGAGGATATCGAGGTAGATGAACGGCTCAATTACGTGGAGCAACCAGTGGCCATCATTGATAGAAAGGAGAAAAAGCTGAGGAATAAAGTGGTTCCACTTGTGCGAGTACAGTGGAGACATAGTAAGGGGTCCGAGTCTACATGGGAGACCGAGAAAGAGATGAGGCGGCATTACCCGCAACTATTCGAGGGCTGACAGGTTTCGAGGAAGAAACCTAAATAAGGGGGTGGACTTGTAACGCCTGAGAATTTCAAAGAAATGAAGGCAGAAAGAAGTTTCCGCGCGAAAGAAGGTTCTCACGCGAGAACCTCATGCGAAAAGCTGAGCTGGGTATAATTAGCTGAGAACACCCGGTCTGACTCTATTCTTGCGCGAGAAGTGCCGCTGTTAGAGAGAGAAAGCAGTTGCATAGAGAGAGAAGTAAATAATCCATGTGTTTGAGGTATGTAACTCATGCAGTAACTCGTGTTATGTACTAAGAATGGATTATTGATGAATATAATGCATGGTTATATAGTTTTCGC
The DNA here is from genome assembly GCA_025506505.1 of Flaveria sonorensis. Lineage (NCBI taxonomy): Eukaryota > Viridiplantae > Streptophyta > Magnoliopsida > Asterales > Asteraceae > Flaveria > Flaveria sonorensis. Next base: position 12,799,330 of record CM046440.1, on the reverse strand, counting down.
TCGGTAAAGGCTTCGAGAAGGTTCTGTTTGTGCTATAACTTCAAGAGATGAGTTTCTAGTCTTCTTTTTACGCAAGTTTTTATGTTTTGGGGCTATTATGCATACTAACATGTTTGAAAATGCTTGTTTATGCTTGAGTTGATGTTGTTATGATGTTAAGCATGTTAGAACAGCCTTAGACGCAATAAGTTATAACTGGGCGGGAAAAACCCGTAGTTTTCACGCGAGCAGTTAAGTTGTATTTTATGAAATATGAACCTGCGAAGTTCTTGCGCGAAAGGAATAGTTCTCACGCGAAAGGGGAAGTTCTCGCGTGATAGTATGTTCTCGTGCGGTATGTATGTTTTCATGTGACTAAGATGAGTTGATGTGCAGGATTTGATTATGGTATGGTTCTTATGCGAAATGTTAGGTTCTCGTGCAAGATGATGATGTTGTATGTTCAAGTTTTCGCATGACCTGCTGTGATGTGTGATGTGTTATCTTTTCATATTAAAACAACTTTAAAACGTTATGTTTATGATGTGACTTTACTTGATATGTACGTATATGTAAGTAAAGTATCATGTAATGAAAGTGAAAGATAACGATGATGAAAAGTGGAACGTAATGAATGAATGAAAGTCTTGCAAGCAAAATGATGGAGGTTCACAACTTAATAAGGTATTTGTTTTCTCAACTGTTTGCGGTTTATTTGTTTTCTCAACTGTGTGCGGTTTAGCTAACCCTTGATGATACGCACAGGGGTCCAATCCTTGAGATTAACCATGATGTGATGGGATCCTTGTCGCGTACCCCGGTACTGTGTCAGCTTCGGTATGACGTGGGGGTTTATTTATAAACCCCGGCACAGTACCAGCTTCGGCATGACGTGGGTGCAGGACCATGTGAAGGGTGGTCAATACAATCAGTCTCATAATGAGGAGAGGTTTAGAACACTTAACAATTCAAATGGGAAACTGGGTTTGAGTATGATGATACTAAGAACACAAGTAGTGAGATAGAACTAAGAACAAGAACAAACAAGTATGGTTTTCAAGGATGCTGTATATTGCTCTCAAGTTCTATTACAAGTGTTTACAAAGCATATTCGAATTACAAGGACCTGAGACACTTTATACTACATCCTACAACCCTCAATACTTAGAAAGACAGTTGAAAACACTAATCTAGACAACAAGATCAATGTAGAGTCAAAAGGCAGATTGCCTTTTGACTAGTGACTATGACATGCCATAGCTCACATCCTTTTCTAATATAAAAAGGTTTACAGGTACAAAAGTAGGAAGTTACAGACAAATACCTTATTCTATTGTTTACAAAAGCATGGAATTTTTACCAACTCATACAAGTTGGTGAGTCTTCAGAGTTGCAGTGGAAAGTGTGTCAGCTTTCTGTAAAGTAGATCAGAGAAAGCATGTCTTCGCTGTCTTTGGAAGAAATCAGTCTTCACAGCAAAATGGCTTCGGAAGACTTTGTCTCTGAAGTTTCGGAAGACTTCATCTTTGGCTTCGGAAGATTTGGATTCAGAAGATTTTGCACTTAGAGTATTTTTTTGATGTAGAGTGTAAAACTTCCGAAGCACTTCTACCTTGTACATCCAATGCATGCATGCAGGAAGACCCTTGGTTATTTTGGCTTCTTTGGTTGCATCAGCCTTATAATCTTTTGATATTATCTTATAGTGGGGATATTGCATGTGGCAGGATCTATTTACAAAGATGAATGATGTTAACGAACAAAACGAATGATGAATGATGACGATTGATGATGAACGATGATGAAAGATAATAAATAATTATTATCAAGATGTATGATCACGTACGAAAGTAAAGGAAATGATTTAACGTAAAGTAAAGTATTTTATTATAAATCTAGAACTCACTCAACGTCGTTAACTTTTGTATGTATAATAGTTGGCAGGTAATGGTTGATGCTGAGCAGGTACAGGCATGGATGCATAAGCTACTGGGGATGATTCGAGTCTGGCATCCATATTTTTGAGAATGTTATTGTATTAATACAATTTTTGAGATGTAAATGAAACGATGTGATGATTTGACACGATTTTAATTATTAATGAAAAGTTATATTTCCGCTACAAAATGATGTGTTTTAAATGTTTTATGCTATGATTGACCAATTGTAAGCGTCCCGGGAATGGGGCCTTACACCTCAAGAGCATATTTTTCTCAGAGCCCCAAGGAAGGGGAACATGTGAAAGATGGATTTGCATGAAAATCTCCTCTTCTGGAGAATTTTCTTGCTTTCTATATAAAGCAAATAATAATGAGTCTTTCCTATGGCATAAAAGAATATGCCATGTAAACTTTAAGAACATGAATAAGCAGATTAAAAATGATTTGGTAACTGGAATTCCAAAGAAATAGTTTACAAGTGATGACCATTGTGTTGCATGCCTGAAAGGAAAACAACACAAAGTGTCTCATAAGTCAAAGGAAATGAAATCCATTACTACTCCCCTACACTTATTACACATGGATTTCTTTGGCCCCATAAGTGTAATGAGTTTAGGAAGAACTTCAGACTGTCTTGTAATCACAGATGATTTCACAAGATATACTTGGGTCTTTTTTCTTAGAAGTAAGGATGAGACCCCTGAAATCTTGAAATCCTTCATTCTAAAAGTTGAGAAACAATGTGATCATAAGGTAAAGATCATAAGATGTGATCAAGAAACTGAATTCAAGAACCAAATCCTTGATTCATTTTGTGATGCAAAAGGTATTTCAAGACAATATAGTGCTCCTAGAACTCCTTAACAAAATGGTCTTGCTGAATGGAGAAATAGGACACTTATTGAGGCTGTAAGAACCATGCTCTATTATGCTAAAATGCTCATCACCTTCTGGGTAGAGGCAGTCAACACTGCCTCTATATGCAAAATAGAGTTTTAATAGTCAAAACTCATGGTAAGACTTCTTATGAACTGTGGCACAGAAGGAGACCTTTCATTGGTTTCCTCAGGTCATTTGGATGTCCATGCACTATCTTGAATACCAAAGATCATATAGCCAAGTTTGCTGAGAAGGCAGATGATGGACATTTCATTGGATATTCTTCTCAAGCTAAGGCTTATAGAGTACACAATTTCAGAAATAGAGTAGTTGAAGAGTCAGCCAATATGACCTTCAATGAACACACTTCAAGTATGGAAGGTTTTGAACCTGACTGGCTATTTGATCTTCATTTAGTTACCATTTGTTTTAACAAATCTTGTGAATATGTTTCAGGAGCATAGGTAATATGACTGCAGAAGATCCTGATCCAAGATTTGAGCTGAGAAGACCAAACGATAGAATCCATTCAGCACCAGTGGTAACAAGCACTGTAAGTGAAAATCCTATCAGCACAAATATAATAACAAATTTTCCAGTTGATACATCTGAGGTGCCAACAAATTCTAACAATAAGGCACAAAACTCAAATAAAGGGATTTCCAATGCAGGAGAAGATGAAGATGGTAAAAGTGATCAAGAATTTCATGATGCTGATAACCACTCCACTAAAAACAACATCAATGATGTTACACACTCTCTGGATTAATTCACACTTGATGGGTGTGCTGATGTGGTAGGTGATACTCAATTACCAAATCTGAATTTCTCAAATTTGGATCTATCAAATCAACTTGCTATGATTCGTCATCTAAGAATCCACAAGTCCCATCCTACCACAAACATCATTGGTGATGTTGAGACTAGGATGAGAACAAGAGGACAAACCCATGATCAAAATGTTTTTCTGCACTCTTGCTTCTTATCCCAGAATGAGCCAAAGAAAGTAGATAAAGCTGGATTGAAGCAATACAGGAGGAACTGCTTCAATTCAACAGAAAGGGTGTTTGGAACCTATGTTCTCTTCCACCTGGGAAGATGCCAATAGAAACCAAGAGGGTATTCAGGAAAAAGAAAGATGATAGAGGACTTGTCATCAAGAACAAGGCAAGACTGGTAGTCCATGGGTACACTTAAGAGGAATGGATTGACTACACAGAGTTTTTTGCTCTTCTAGCAAGACTTGAAGCTGTAAGAATATTTCTTGCTTTTGCTGCATCAAAGGTTTTCAAGGTCTACCAACTTGATGTCAAGTGTGCATTTCTATATGGGGTGATAGATGAAGAAGTGTACGTCTGTCAACCACCTAACTTTACAGATCCAGATCATCCTGATTATGTCTGCAAGCTTGGCAAAGCTCTCTATGGGCTGCATCAAGCACCAAGAAAGTGGTATGAGACACTATCATAGTACCTAGTTCAACATGGTTATAAAAGAGTTACTATTGACAATACACTCTTCATCAAAAGAACAGGAAATGACTTGATGTTGGTTCAAGTTTATGTTGATGACATTATCTTTAGGTCAACTAATGAAAAACTCTGCAAAGAGTTTGAGAAGCTGGTGAAGAATAGGTTTGAAATGAGTGCCATTGGGGAACTTAAGTGAAGCAAGTTGACAATATCATCTTCATAAACCAATCAAAGTATGTACTAGGACATACTAACTTGATTTCGTCTGACTGACTGTAAGGTTGTTAATACTCCCATAGGCAGAAACCACTCACTAGGACTTGATCTTGAGTGGGAGTGTGTGGATGAACATCAATACAGAGTTATGATTAGGTCTCTTATGTTCCTAACATCCAGCAGGCTTGATATCATATTTGCCACATGCATATGTGAAAAATATCAAGCTAACCCCAAGATGTCACACCTAGTTGATGTCAAGAGGATTCTTAGATACCTCAAAGGAACTCCCATACTAGGACTTTGGTATCCAAAGAATTCTGACTTTAATATACGCATATACAGATAGTGACTATAATGGTTGCAATATGAGTGTCAAGTCTACATCTGGGGGATGTTACTTACTTAGTGGAAGGATCGTCTCATGGTAGTGCAAGAAGTTATCCCGAGTATCTATATCAACTGCTGAAGCTGAGTACATTTCTACTGCAAGCTGTTGTGCTCAAGTGCTTTGGATTCAGAATTAGATACTAGATTATGGATTTAACTTCAATAAGACTTCTATCCATATAGACAACAATAGTGTTATCTCCATCATAGAGAATCCAGTGCAGCACTCAAAGACAAAACACATCAATATCAGGTATCATTTGATCAGAGATAATTTTGAAAAAAGATTGATTAACTGGTCAAAGTTAACACAAATGAACAATATGTTGATCTATTCACAAAAGCATTTGATCAACAAAGATTTAAATATTTTGTATCAGCTATTGGGATGATTAACTTTGAGTAGATTTTCTTAAATTAATTTCAAAATTATTTTTCAAAAATATATGTCTTTAATGTTGTCTAATTTATCACTCATATAAGCCCTGTTTATCTTGAAAGAAATTTCTTAAAAGTATATATTCCCTAGATTTTTAAGAAGTACATACAGATTTTCTCTCGGAAGACATTGATTTGACTTCGGAAGAAAATTATGTTTTCCGAACAAATAACTACTTACTAAGGAATTTAACTTCAGAAGAAATTCGGATATATCTTCCGAAGCTTAAATCGGCTTCTAAGTATTTATGTGCTTTGAAGGGCAATTTTCTTCTGAAAGCAATTAAGTCTCAAAAGTTTTATTTACTCCTTAAATAAAACTTCTGAAGCTTAATATCTTCTGAAACCAAATCTGTCTCGGAAGCAAAATTACTTTAAGTATATTTTCTTCCGAAGCAATTCTTCTACAAAACTGAGCAATAACTTCCGAAGTCAATTTTGCTTCGAAAGCTTTCTTTAAACTTCCAAAGGGAAATTACCTTCGAAAAATTTTAAACTTCCAAGATACCTACCTTTTGGGCACCTTTCAGTTGTGGGACCAACATCCGGATTTGAAAGTTTATCTTTTGAAATAACTTTGTCTCAGATCCAAGCATATAAATAGTCATTCCAACGGGTCTCCCTTTATCTTCTTTTTCATCTATAACTTTCAAGGCCTAAAGTATCCATAAACCCTCATTGTTTTTCCAGTCTCTCCTCTAAAAGCTTCTTAAAATGGCCAACCTTGAACCCAAAAACCAGCCAGCCTTCGTCATGCACCTACACATGCAACACAACCAAGTTTCTCTGTTATCCATTAAGAAAGACCCTGGTTTCTTAGATATCTGCCGCTTTCTTTCAAACTCATCCTACCTCACTGCCCTTACCATTGACCCTCCACTATAAGAAGATCAACTTTTGGAGTTTTGAAGGACCTACCAAGAGGTCATCATGTACGGTGAGAAGGCACTCTCTGCTCATTGCAGAGGAGGATGCTTTTCATCACTCCAGTCATCATAAACCATCACTTGTGGCTGGATGATGAATATGGTGAACTGTCCTTCACCAAGGAGGCAGTCAATGGATCATTCCAACTAATGGGTTATGAAAGTGACTACTTAGTCAGAACCTTCAGGAAAAGGAAGGTCTTTTCTCAATGGAAATACCTCCTTCATGCAGTCATCCACTCACTATCCAAGAAGCATGGAGGATGGGACCAAGTTCCAGAAGATCTTTACTTTGGAATGGTACAGGGTATCAAGTTCAGGTATTTACAACTTTTTTATACAAATTTACTTGCTATTTTAGATTTTGTTGAATATTATATGTTCTCTAAATATGTCCAGAACATTCTCAACTGTGAACTGGGCTCATAGTTAAAAGGAACATGTAATGTTCTAAAGCTGGGACAGATGAAGCCAAACATCTTTAAAACAATAAGGAAAATCACTGTTGGTTTTTTCGGGGTAGAAACAACCATTGTCTCCCAAACTGTTAGAGCAAGCTGCTCAAGGTGGCAACTTGGTAATCCCAGTCAACGCTTAACCCACACGTTCTTCACCACCACCTACATAGCCAGAAATCACCATCACCTACACTAGAAAATCTAAACGAACCGCTGCTTATTGAGCATATCTCCATATACTTACACATAGAGGAGCAAGTGGAAACAATAGCTCCCATGTAAGGCCCCGTTCACGGAGACCTCACAGTTGGTCAATCACAGCATAATTAAATAAATTCATTACAAAATTCATTAAACATTGTAGCGGAATTCAACAACAACAAAAAAAAACCATTCATGAATTAATAAATTTTGTTGCTAAGCAATACATGTATGTTTGTTACCAGTTACAAAAGATCATTAGAATGCATTACAAAACAACAATGTTATTAATCAAGAATGGATGCCAGTCTTGCCCCGACGAGTAGCCTTCCCGAGTGCCATCCTCAGCAATATTTACCTGCCAACTAAAAATGCATAAAAGTCAGCATTGCTGAGTGAGTTCTAGACCCTGGTTTTTATGTGTTTTAAACTTCTTTGGGGCTAAAATGCATGTTTAAAAGGTTCTGCAACTGTTTTATGCTTTACCATATGTATATGGTGGTTTATGTGCTGTTGATTCTTGTGATGTTGAGTTTAAGCTTAGAACAGATGGATAAGTATGATTGGTTACGAACTGTTGGTGTTTTCGTGGTTGTATACCTGCTCTAGATGTTAAGCATGTTAGATCTATGATAAGGATCTGTTAGATCGAGGATTGGGGACTAAATAATTGCATAAGTGCATTTACAGGTCGGTTAGTTCATCCGTATTTAAGAGCTGAATATACACTTAAGTATTTTGCTCATGCGAATTTGTTTGTTCATCCGCATTTATAGTGTTCATCCGCATTTGTAGTGTTCATGCGCCCAAGTGTTCTTCCGCATTTATTTTGTTCATGCGCATTTGCTACAGTGTTCATGCTTATTTGTTTCAGTCATTCGCATTTGTTCTACCAGCATTTAGTTGGACACTTGGAATAATCATGACTTTCATCAGCATTAGTTGTTCATCTGCATTAGTTTGTTGTTCATCCGTATTAGTCTCTGTTCATCCGCATTTGTCTAGGGACTTAGGATTTTCAGAAGCTTGGGAAGTAGAATGTAAAGGGTAAGTCCTGGAATGTTTTGCTGGTTCATGTCTGTTGTGGGCTGTTGTTGATGCTTTATACTATGTATAATGTGGCTTTACGTGATGTGTTTATATTCGTATGCGTAAAGTACTATGTAACAAAGTGGAAGATAACGATAATGAAAAGTGGAACATAAAGAACGAATGAAAGTCTTGCAAGCAAGGTTGAGGTGAGTGACTGTGTTGTCACAATAGACTTGTATGCCAAAGTGGAGGTGAGTGACTGTGTTGTCACAAAAGACTTGTAAGCCAAGGTTGAGATGAGTGACTGTGTTGTCACAAAAGACTTGTATGCCAAGGTTGAGGTGAGTGACTGTGTTGTCACAAAAGACTCGTAAGGGATTCAATCCATGAGATTGACCCGAGTCCTTGTCGCGTACCCCGGTACCGTATCGGTCTTCGGCATGAGTCGGGGGTATTGCATGGGACAGGACCCAGATAAAAGTAAAAGCTAATACGAAATGAATGATGGTGAAGATAATAATAAAGGCTATCAATGTGTATGTATGACGTGTGGTCCTACGAAAGAAATGTACAGTAATTTAAAGGGTATTTTCATATACAACTCCTATAAGCTATTTTATTGTTTTAAAACTAGAACTCACTCAGCAACGCTGACTTTTATGCATTTTCAGTTGGCAGGTAAATATTGCTAAGGATGGCACTCGGGAAGGCTACTCGTCGGGGCAAGACTGGCATCCGTTCTTGATTAATAACATTGTTGTTTTGTAATGCATTCTAATGATCTTTTGTAACTGGTAACAAACATACATGTATTGCTTAGCAACAAAATTTATTAATTAATGAATGGTTTTTTTTGTTGTTGAATTCCGCTGCAATGTTTAATGAATTTTGTAATGAATTTATTTAATTATGTTGTGATTGACCAACTGTGAGGTCTCCGTGAATGGGGCCTTACAAGTTGGTATTAGAGCCAAAGTTTAAAAGAAATGGGTAAATACTTTCAAAACCTAAACTTAAACTGGGAATGGGACGAATGGAGGGATGCCAGCCCGAGTAGCTATGTGCCATCAGGTATTTCTTTTCACAATGTTAACCGGCATTATGTGCGTGTGCTATTTGATTTATGTGCCTTTAGTAGATTTGAATACTAATGTAGCCAGGATAGGAAATGCTCGGGGGATGAAGAGTAAAGTAAGTGGCTAATCACAACTGGCCACTGTAACTAGGGACTTACTATACTTAACATAAACTGAGCTATTACCTTGAATGATCGTGTTGGTGTTTGAATCTTATAGTGTTAGAGGATGGCTGGGGGGAAGATCATCGAAAGCTTCTCGTGGTGGAACGCAGGGCATTCGTGGTAGGCCACGTAGTACAAGGAACAAGACCAAGACCTCGGAGACGGTTCCTGCTGAGCCTGAGCTTCATCACCCGGAGGGAGTGGATGAGAGTGCGAATCTTAGAGCCTCGGTGAAGGAGGCAGTGGTGGAGGAGGTTCACCAAGTCATGCAGACTATCCTACCGTCTGTTGTGACTGAGGTGATCCGGGCCGTAAGGGAAGATGAGAGGAAAGAAAAGGAGGAAGAAAGAAAGGCGCCTGCTGGAAGAAGGGGTAATGTGGGGAATCATGAAGAGGAGGAGCTGAATGTTAGAGGGGGAGCCTCCAGTGATGCGGAGGAAGTGGTTGTGCGGGAAACCACAAGGGGATGCAGCTATGGGGCATTCCAAAGGTGTAAACCCCCTACTTTCGATGGCAATGGAGATGCTGCTGCTGCTCACCGCTGGGTGAGGGAGATGGAGGCAGTACTGGAGATCAGTGAGTGTCGGGAGGACCAGAAGGTGAAGTTCGCCACTCACTCCTTTGTCGACACGGCGTTGTGTTGGTGGGACAACCTCGTCCAGGCTGAGGGCAACCGGGGCATTGGAAGGATGAGGTGGGGATAACTGAAAAAGTTAGTGATCGAGGAGTTCTGTCCTCATCGGGAACTTGACAAGATCGAGAGGGAGTTCCTACAGCTGGAGGCGGGCACTATGACTCACCAGCAATACACCGCCAAATTCAACGAGATGGCGAGGTTGGTGCCCGATCAGGTTACGCCAGCATCAAGGAAGATTAAGCGGTATATTCAGGGGTTGCCAGCTGACATTCGTAGGCATTTGATTACTGCCCGGCCTAGCACTTTCAGGTTGGTAGTGGATTTGGCGGGGATGTTGTATGATGAAAGGGAAGTAACGGTGGTGGAGGTGAAGAAGACAGATGGTGGTAGTAATAACTGGAGGGGAAAGAGATTTGGGCGTGGCGGTTTCCCCCCAAATAATAAGAGGATGAGGCTGGATGACCGTAGGGCGGTGTCATCCGGCTCTGGGGTGAAGAAATGCGACCGATGTGGTAAGGAGCACACTGGGGAATGCATGAGGAGAGTGACTGTGTGCTTCAAGTGTGGGAAGCCCGGTCATATAGCTAAGGATTGTAAGGCGGCGAAGTGCTATAACTGTGTCGGGACTGGCCACAGGTACCACGAGAACAGGAGGATGCTTTTGAGGAGTTAAAGTGTCACACCCTCAAAATCCGCGAGCGGGGTTTTACCGCGAGGCGCGTGACATACCAGGATCTCAGTCATTAGTTACCATGAACGACTCTATATGATAAATAAACAAAACCGGAGTTAACGTTTAAAATACTGCGGAAGCGTTTAAAATACTGCGGAAGCGTTTTTAAAACAGAAAAACCCAAAACAAGTAATATGTAAAGAGAATGCGCAAAACATACGCGCCCCAAACACAAATGTATAAAATGAAAATAATCCCAATTTGTAAACAATGCAAATGTAGACAATTCAACAATGCTGACGTGCGTGCTCCTAGGCAATCTGGCAACCTTAACCTGAGAATAGCATACTAAACAAGTCAACACATGGTTGGTGAGTTCAAGAGTTTGCGTTAAAATATAAACCAATCAATAGTTTTCAGAGCATAAGTAGTGTATTGCAATAGATAGCTAGTCTATTAACATAAAAATATTAATCATAGTGATCTCGCGATTGAAGCTGACTGTGATACGTTTGTTGCCTCCCGTCACGACTTACCAGGTCGTGACGAATATGTGATAGGACAAAATTGCACCCGTTTGACCTCGAGTCGCACAGGTGGGGCTCGTCAGACCCAGTAGTACTACCCAAAATTTCCCCGCTAGTCAATATTAACAATCCGAAAGTGTGAGGACTTTCCATGGTAAACAACACTATATCAATATTATACACACTCATAAATAAAAGCGTTTGTAAACAGTATGCCATCTCCCCCAAAAGAGATTTATGTAAAAAGAGTGGGGCAAGAACTCACCTGGTATGCGCAAGAATTAACTTAGAGTTTAACTTGAAAGAAAGAAGGAAAGACAACCTTCAAAGGTCACCTAAATACAAGAGTACATAAGTACGTGTGCACAAAAACAACACGAAACCCTAAGTGCTCTACAAACCAAGGAACTCAAGGTTTAAGAATACAAGACACATTTGACCCAGTTGACCCGTTGGACCCGTTGGTGACATTATAGGTGATAATTCATTAAACTAACACAACAGCATATCATACATGATCAACATACCACTTGATTACATATAGCACATCACCACCACATGTACTACCTAGATCATCATATAACTAGATATCATACAAATCATGCAAATCACAACAGGCCAAAACAGATAACAACCCAAATCAACATTCATACAACATAAACAACACATTTAGTCACCTTAGAACCCATCCATGAACACACTAGCATGATCCTAACAACCCAAACATGCTCAAATCATCCAATTCAAGGATTTGCACAAATAAAGTTTCCCTTTTGGGAAAGTTCATCCCAAATTCATCAAACTCACACTACATTCATGAATTCATCAATTATATACCAATTCAAGATTAAGACAACATCTAAACATGATCAACAACACCTAATCATCATGATTCATCAACTTTCATACCCAAAAGTTACTATCTTTAGTAAGGTATGAACTACAACATGCATTCTTGAATTCCTAACCTTCATATCAACCATCTAGCATCTAATCATCATCACAAACACATCCATAACATTCACACATCATCCAATCACCAATTCATGCAAAATAAAGTTACTATTATTAGTAACCTATGAACAATGCACCCAAATCATGGCTTTCTTGTATAATCGACGTTAACTAACATATATACAATACAACTAACATAATCACAACATCAAACAACCATTATTCAACATCCAATTTGATCCAACATCACTTCAAACTCACGGCCAAGATATTCCTATGAACAAACAACCAAAATCCAAACTTTCTTGCATAATCAACGTTAATCAACATGTAATCTATCTAACAAACACATTAACATCAACAATCAAGCAACTTTCGGCCATCAATTGCAGAATTCGCATGGAACTTTCGGCCAAACATGAACAACCATCAAATCATATAAAAATCTAACCTTTAGATGTGTAATAGTTTGCAATTGAAGGTTCTAACTTGTTGTATAACTTGAAGTCGACCAAATCCGATGGTTTCTTGCTTGTTCTTGATCGATTTCGCGATGGTGAGGGTGAGGGAATGCAAGTCGCGGCCGAAAGGGTTAGGGGATTAGGGTTTTTAATTTTTATTTTATTAAATAATCCATAATTACACTTTTAACCCTTATAATTTGTATTTTATAAAAATTAAGCTTTTTGAATAGTTTTTAACTACTAAACACAATTATTATTAATCACAAATAACAATCATGCATAATTCCCATTTATCACAAAACACACGAATAAATATGCACGTTTTCACGTTACGCGATAACATTACAGTTAACATTCAAATCACATAAGCATAACTTAATAATCACATTGTTAACCTAATTATCATCAATTCAACATTACTGATTATTGTTAAGTCACCAACGTTCAACGACAACCAGTGTGTGCTCCCGACACGTGTATGCAAGACTTAACGGAAACTAACGGAGTTTGGTAACGGAAAATTACCGGATGTCACATTATCCCCATGTTGAAAGAATTTTCGTCCCGAAAATTGCGTTACATGGTGAGTGTTCCATCACTGGTCTACTGCATTGGCACAAGGAAATCGAAATCGTGTGAGTTTTGGATGAGTTGTCACATCATCCCCATGTTGAAAGAAATTTCGTCCCGAAATTTAATCAATACCTTCGCCGGCTGGCATCGTCCTTTCAAATAGCTGAGGATACTTAAGCTTCATTTGATCTTCACGTTCCCACGTGAATTCTGGTCCACGTCTCGAGTTCCAACGAACTTTGACGATGGGTATCTTGCTTTGCTTAAGCGTTTTCACCTCACGATCCATCACCTCGACCGGTTCCTCAATGAAGCGTAGTTGTTCATCTACTTGAACTTCTTCCAGTGGTACGACCATCGTTTCATCCGTTAAACATTTCTTTAGGTTTGAAACATGGAATACATCATGGATTCCACTCAATGAATCAGGTAAGGCTAGTCGATAAGCCACTGGACCAATTCTTTCCACTATCTCAAATGGTCCAACGTATCTCGGATTTAGCTTTCCTCGTTTACCAAACCGAACTACGCCTTTCCATGGTGAGACTTTTAACAAAACTTTGTCACCTATCTGAAATTCCAAAGGTTTTCGTCGTTTGTCAGCATAGCTTTTCTGTCTGTCTCGTGCTGCGGCCATGCGGTTTCTTATCTGAACAATCTTCTCAGTTGTCTCGTGTACTAACTCGGGACCCGTTAATTGACTATCACCAATTTCAGCCCAGCAAACTGGTGATCTACACTTTCTCCCATATAAAGCTTCAAAAGGTGCTGCCTTTATGCTAGTGTGATAACTGTTATTGTAAGAAAATTCCACCAACGGTAGGTGAACTTCCCAGTTATTCCCGAAATCAATCACACAAGCACGTAACATGTCCTCCAAAGTCTGTATAGTACGCTCGCTTTGACCATCAGTCTGTGGATGATAAGCAGTACTCATATCCAATCGTGTACCTAAAGCTTTCTGCAACGACTGCCAGAAGTGTGATGTGAAACGAGAATCGCGATCAGAAATAATTGAGATCGGTACTCCATGCCTCGAAACGATCTCTTTCAAATAGAGTCGAGTTAATTTCTCCATCTTATCAGTTTCCTTTATCGCTAGGAAATGAGCAGATTTTGTCAATCGATCCACGATAACCCATATTGTATCGCAACCCGTAGAAGTACGAGGTAACTTAGTAATAAAATCCATTGATATTTGATCCCACTTCCACATAGGGATCTCGGGTTGTTGTAATAATCCAGATGGTTTCTGATACTCCACTTTTACCTTTGAGCAGGTCAGACACTTGCTCACATAAGTAGCTACATCTGCTTTCATGTTAGGCCACCAATAGTGCGCCTTCAAATCGTGGTACATCTTGTCAGATCCAGGATATATAGAATACTTGGACTTGTGAGCCTCACTCATCACCAAGTCTCTCAGGTCTCCGTGGAGAGGTACCCATAGTCTATCCATGAAATAACGAATCCCATCCGGCTTTACTTCTAATTGCTTTTCCATTCCTCGTAACCCTTCTAAACTCATATTTTCTACTTTCAGAGCTTCAGTTTGAGCATCACGGATTTGTTCAGGTAATTGCGTACTAATCGTTAGTTGCAGAGCTCGCACTCGTCGAGGCTTAGCAGTCTCTTTTCTACTCAGCGCATCAGCAACTACATTTGCCTTCCCCGGGTGGTATTTAATAGCACAATCATAGTCGTTTAACAATTCCACCCAGCGTCTTTGCCTCATATTCAACTCCTTTTGCTCAAAGATATGCTGAAGACTCTTGTGATCGGTGTAAATGGTGCATTTGGTACCGTACAAGTAATGTCTCCAGATCTTCAAGGCAAACACTACCGCACCCAGTTCCAAATCATGGGTGGTATAGTTCTTCTCATGAATCTTCAACTGTCTAGAGGCGTATGCTATCACTTTATCCCGCTGCATCAGGACGCATCCAAGTCCTTGAATAGAAGCGTCACAATAGACTACGAAATCATCACTACCATCCGGTAACGCTAATATTGGTGCGCTACACAATTTATGTTTCAGCAACTGAAAAGCAGATTCCTGACTCTCACCCCATTTGTACGTCGTTCCTTTGTGAGTCAAAGCTGTGAGAGGTTGTGCAATCTTAGAGAATCCTTCAATGAATCGTCGATAATATCCCGCTAATCCAAGGAATTGTCGTATCTCACTCGGTGTCTTAGGAACAGACCAATTCTTTATCGCTTCAATCTTAGCAGGATCAACATGTATTCCCTTCTCGTTGACAATATGACCCAAGAATTGTACTCACGTATCCAGAAATCACACTTAGAAAACTTTGCATACAGTTGTTCCTTTCTAAGTAATTCCAAGATTAAACGTAAGTGCTTCTCATGTTCTTCCTCGGTCCTTGAATATATCAGTATGTCATCAATAAAGACGATAACAAACTGATCAAGATAGGGTTTGCACACGCGATTCATGAGGTCCATGAATACTGCTGGTGCATTCGTCAACCCAAATGGCATGACCAAAAATTCATAGTGACCATATCGTGTACGGAAAGCAGTCTTCGAGATGTCCTCTTCTCGAACTCTCAGCTGATGATACCCAGACCTCAGATCAATCTTGGAGTAATAGCTTGATCCTTGCAGTTGATCAAACAAATCATCGATACGAGGTAAGGGATATCTATTCTTGATAGTAACCTTGTTCAGTTCCCTATAGTCGATACACATTCTAAATGTACCATCCTTCTTCTTCACAAATAGAACTGGCGCTCCCCAGGGCGACGAACTCGGTCGGATAAACCCTTTATCCAACAACTCTTGTAGTTGAGCGGATAATTCCTGCAGTTCGTTCGGAGCTAACCGGTACGGTGCTCTCGCAATTGGAGCGGCTCCTGGAGTCAACTCAATCTGGAATTCAACTTGACGATGAGGCGGTAATCCAGGAAGGTCTTCCGGAAACACCTCGAGAAACTCACGAACTACGGGAATATCCTCTATCTTCTTTTCCTCAGTCTGTTTATCCGTGACTAGTGCCAATATGGCCAGTCGACCCTTTCGTAACAACTTCTGCGCCTTCATGAATGAGATGATGCCTATCACCGCACCACTCCTATCACCTCTGACCGTAAGGACTTCTTCACCAATGGGAATCCGTATGATCTTCTCGTGGCATATGACTTCCGCTTGTTTATCGGAAAGCCAATCCATGCCTACTACCACATCGAAGCTTCCTAACGTAACAGGCATGAGATCTATGGTGAATATATGACCAGCGAGCTCTATCTTGCAGTCTCTAAGAATATGCGTTACGTGAATCTGTGTACCGTCAGCTAACTCTACGGTGTATTTAGATTCTAAGGCTGAGGGCATATCACTTAAAAGACTACAGAACCTAGTGGACACGAAACTTCTATCGGCTCCGGTATCGAATAATACAGTAGCAAAACAACCATTAACCGAAAATTTACCAGTTACTGTTGTAGGATCGTTTAGAGCCTCACCTGAGCCAATGACGAAGGCTCTTCCTTTGGCTCCATTGTTGTTATTGCCTCCATTGTTGTTGCCATTACCATTGTTGTTGTTATTGTTGTTGCCATTGTTATTATTGTTGTTGTTCCCATTGTTGTTGTTACCATTACCATTCCTCTTAAGCTGGGGACAGTTGCGTTTGTAATGGCCTTCTTTCCCGCATTCAAAACAACCTTTCGGAGTTTCTTGTGATTGTTGTGGCTTTCTCATCAGTTCACCCCGACAGTCTTTGGCTGCATGACCAATCTTCCCACATCGTTGACACTTGAAGTTATCACACCGACCCACATGGTGGTAGTTACACCGGTTGCACTTCGGCAGTCTTCCACCATACCCGCCGGGTCCTTGATTTGAGTGCGCCTGGTTGAAGCTTCGGTTGTTATCAAACTTCCGTTGCTGTTGCTGACTTGGCTGCTGTTGTTGAGGTTGAGATTGGCTACTGGATGACGATCCCTTGTTGCTGAACCATCCCACTTGCGTTTCTGGTCGGGCACGCTTGCCACCGCACCCCGTTTGGGTAACCGACCTTGCTCAACTGCCTGGTCAGTCAGCCTGTGGGCTGTTCGGATAGCTTGTTGTATGGTAGTGGGGTTAGAAGCAGTTACCATACTTTGAATTTCAGGCACCAATCCCCGTATATAATGCTCCACCCTCTTGTGCATTTCATTCACCATCCCTGGACATAAAGTGGCTAACTCATGAGTACGAGTTGTGTAGGCTTCAATTTCTGAGCCTTGCATTTTGAGTTGCCAGAACTCAATCTCCAGTTTCTGCACTTCATTCCGGGGGCAGTATTCTTCCTCATCAGGGTCCACCAAAGGTGCAGGAGCTTCAGCAATCTGAAGTGCTGCTAGCTGTGCCTCTAAACCAACGAACCTATTATCAATCTCCATGTTATGGTGATCCTGTGCATCCATGCGCCCACTAAGTGCTACCACGTTGCCTGCCAGAGTATGATGTCCACCAATGGCCATCGAAAGTCGCTCCTGAAGTGTATCTACCTGGTAACGCAGCTGACGCATCTCAGATCGTATCGCAGAGTTCTCGTCAGTGAGTCCTCTAATCCGCTGTCGCTCTGTGTCCAGTGTGGCTACTAGGGCTGCAAATGCCTGCTCCAGAGGGATGCTCAAGGTAGGAAGTGTAGGCAAAGTAGAGGCGGTTGATGACCTAGTCCTAGGTCGTGTAGGTGCTACAGGTGGTACGCGTTCTCTATAAGCCATACGGTTAATGTAAGTGGGGTAGAAATCCCAGTTACGCGGAGGATCGAGCTCAGGAGGTACGAAAGGCTGATCCCAGTCTATCTCGCCGCGAGGATAAGGATGTCGTGGCCAGTTAGATCCCCTATCAGGTACGGGAGATGTAGGAGGTGATTCAGATCGTGCAGGTCTCTTGCCTAAATTCCTGGACGATGATGCCATGCTGCGAAGTACGTGTTGCGTATGCCAATGAGTATACAGTAAGGAGAGTAAACGATAAGTAACTAACAACTGTGCGGTTATAGTCTAGTGTGTGTATGCAACCTAGTTCCCTATAACCAATGGCTCTGATACCAATCTGTCACACCCTCAAAATCCGCGAGCGGGGTTTTACCGCGAGGCGCGTGACATACCAGGATCTCAGTCATTAGTTACCATGAACGACTCTATATGATAAATAAACAAAACCGGAGTTAACGTTTAAAATACTGCGGAAGCGTTTAAAATACTGCGGAAGCGTTTTTAAAACAGAAAAACCCAAAACAAGTAATATGTAAAGAGAATGCGCAAAACATACGCGCCCCAAACACAAATGTATAAAATGAAAATAATCCCAATTTGTAAACAATGCAAATGTAGACAATTCAACAATGCTGACGTGCGTGCTCCTAGGCAATCTGGCAACCTTAACCTGAGAATAGCATACTAAACAAGTCAACACATGGTTGGTGAGTTCAAGAGTTTGCGTTAAAATATAAACCAATCAATAGTTTTCAGAGCATAAGTAGTGTATTGCAATAGATAGCTAGTCTATTAACATAAAAATATTAATCATAGTGATCTCGCGATTGAAGCTGACTGTGATACGTTTGTTGCCTCCCGTCACGACTTACCAGGTCGTGACGAATATGTGATAGGACAAAATTGCACCCGTTTGACCTCGAGTCGCACAGGTGGGGCTCGTCAGACCCAGTAGTACTACCCAAAATTTCCCCGCTAGTCAATATTAACAATCCGAAAGTGTGAGGACTTTCCATGGTAAACAACACTATATCAATATTATACACACTCATAAATAAAAGCGTTTGTAAACAGTATGCCATCTCCCCCAAAAGAGATTTATGTAAAAAGAGTGGGGCAAGAACTCACCTGGTATGCGCAAGAATTAACTTAGAGTTTAACTTGAAAGAAAGAAGGAAAGACAACCTTCAAAGGTCACCTAAAATACAAGAGTACATAAGTACGTGTGCACAAAAACAACACGAAACCCTAAGTGCTCTACAAACCAAGGAACTCAAGGTTTAAGAATACAAGACACATTTGACCCAGTTGACCCGTTGGACCCGTTGGTGACATTATAGGTGATAATTCATTAAACTAACACAACAGCATATCATACATGATCAACATACCACTTGATTACATATAGCACATCACCACCACATGTACTACCTAGATCATCATATAACTAGATATCATACAAATCATGCAAATCACAACAGGCCAAAACAGATAACAACCCAAATCAACATTCATACAACATAAACAACACATTTAGTCACCTTAGAACCCATCCATGAACACACTAGCATGATCCTAACAACCCAAACATGCTCAAATCATCCAATTCAAGGATTTGCACAAATAAAGTTTCCCTTTTGGGAAAGTTCATCCCAAATTCATCAAACTCACACTACATTCATGAATTCATCAATTATATACCAATTCAAGATTAAGACAACATCTAAACATGATCAACAACACCTAATCATCATGATTCATCAACTTTCATACCCAAAAGTTACTATCTTTAGTAAGGTATGAACTACAACATGCATTCTTGAATTCCTAACCTTCATATCAACCATCTAGCATCTAATCATCATCACAAACACATCCATAACATTCACACATCATCCAATCACCAATTCATGCAAAATAAAGTTACTATTATTAGTAACCTATGAACAATGCACCCAAATCATGGCTTTCTTGTATAATCGACGTTAACTAACATATATACAATACAACTAACATAATCACAACATCAAACAACCATTATTCAACATCCAATTTGATCCAACATCACTTCAAACTCACGGCCAAGATATTCCTATGAACAAACAACCAAAATCCAAACTTTCTTGCATAATCAACGTTAATCAACATGTAATCTATCTAACAAACACATTAACATCAACAATCAAGCAACTTTCGGCCATCAATTGCAGAATTCGCATGGAACTTTCGGCCAAACATGAACAACCATCAAATCATATAAAAATCTAACCTTTAGATGTGTAATAGTTTGCAATTGAAGGTTCTAACTTGTTGTATAACTTGAAGTCGACCAAATCCGATGGTTTCTTGCTTGTTCTTGATCGATTTCGCGATGGTGAGGGTGAGGGAATGCAAGTCGCGGCCGAAAGGGTTAGGGGATTAGGGTTTTTAATTTTTATTTTATTAAATAATCCATAATTACACTTTTAACCCTTATAATTTGTATTTTATAAAAATTAAGCTTTTTGAATAGTTTTTAAATAGTTTTTAACTACTAAACACAATTATTATTAATCACAAATAACAATCATGCATAATTCCCATTTATCACAAAACACACGAATAAATATGCACGTTTTCACGTTACGCGATAACATTACAGTTAACATTCAAATCACATAAGCATAACTTAATAATCACATTGTTAACC
This sequence comes from Flaveria sonorensis, assembly GCA_025506505.1. NCBI lineage: Eukaryota > Viridiplantae > Streptophyta > Magnoliopsida > Asterales > Asteraceae > Flaveria > Flaveria sonorensis. The sequence continues at coordinate 12,778,912 of CM046440.1, read as the reverse complement.
TAATTATCATCAATTCAACATTACTGATTATTGTTAAGTCACCAACGTTCAACGACAACCAGTGTGTGCTCCCGACACGTGTATGCAAGACTTAACGGAAACTAACGGAGTTTGGTAACGGAAAATTACCGGATGTCACATTATCCCCATGTTGAAAGAATTTTTGTCCCGAAAATTGCGTTACATGGTGAGTGTTCCATCACTGGTCTACTGCATTGGCACAAGGAAATCGAAATCGTGTGAGTTTTGGATGAGTTGTCACATAAAGGCAAGATTAACTCAAGCTCTTGTTTTGACATTACCCGAATGGAAGTGGGAGCACATCACCATGGACTTCATCACGAAGCTACCCCGTACTGGCAAGGGGGTACGATACCATATGGGTGATAGTCGACCGTTTGACAAAGAGTGCTCACTTCCTACCGATCCGCGAGACATAATCATCTGAGAGACTGGCGGATCTGTTCATCAAGGAGATTGTAGCTTGTCACGGTGTGCCGATGTCCATTGTGTCATATCGTGACACCCGGTTCACATCGAAGGAGGAGATTCCATGATGCAATGGGGACGAGACTACACATTAGTACGCCTTACCATCCTCAGACAGATGGTCAGTCTGAGAGGACGATTCAAACGCTCAAGGACATGCTCCGAGCATGTGTGATTGACTTCGAAGGAAGTTGGGATGATCATCTACCATTGGCAGAGTTCTCATACAACAACAGCTATCATGCCAGCATTGGCATGCCACCTTACGAGATGTTATATGGTAGGAGATGTAGAACGCCTGTGTGTTGGGGAGACATTGGGCAGAAAGAATTGGGAAGCGTGGAGGTAATCAAGGCTACAACTGAGAAGCTAGAAAAGATCAAAGCCTTTATGAAGGCAACCAAGGATAGACAGAAGTCGTATGCCGATAAGAGGCATAGACCGATCGAGTTCAACGTGGGTGATAAAGTCATGTTAAAGGTCTCGCCCTAGAAGGGGATCATCCGGTTCCGGAAGAGGGGCAAGCTGAGTCCGAGATACATAGGGCCTTTCCGAATCATTGCACGAGTAGGGGAGGTGGCCTATCGACTAGAATTGCCTGATTAGTTAAGTGGAATTCATCCGACGTTCCATGTATCTCATCTGAGAAAATGCTTAGCCAATGAAGATATGATTGTGCCACTGGAGGATATTGAAGTGGATGAAGGGCTCAATTATATGGAGCAACCAGTGGCCATCATAGACAGGAAGGAGAAGAGATTGAGAAATAAAGTGGTTCCACTCGTTCGGGTGCAGTGGAAACACCGGAAGGGTTCCGAGTCTACGTGGGAGACGGAGGAAGAAATGAGACAGCATTACCCACAGTTATTCGAAGAGTGACAGGTTTTGGGGACGAAACCTCTTTAAGGAGGGTAGACTTGTAACACTCTAAATCTTGTCAAAATAAAAGAAAAGAAAGTATCAAGAAGAAAGCAAAAAGAAGCCAAAGATGAAAGGTGTTTTGTGTAAAAGTACACAAAAGTCAAAAGTTCACTTTATATGGGCATGGCTGCCCATATCATTCCTGCTGCTGCTATTGTTCAACTGAAACAAAGAAGAAGAAGAAGAATCAAAGTTCTCTCGGTTCTAGAGAGAGAAAGAGGCTGTTTTTGATCTTGGTATGTATTTCCTTGTATAATTGGCTCGGTTTATGTTGGGTTTTGACCATGAAACCTATTTATATGTGTTTTATGTGTTTTGTTGTCTGTTTTTGCTGGTTTTAGGCGTTTGAACTCTTGTGCGCACGAGTTTGGAGGAGTTTTGCTTGTTTGCTGCGCTAGGTGAGTTCTAGACCCTGGTTTTTATGTGTTTTAAACTTCTTTGGGGCTGAAAATGCATGTTTAAAAGGTTCTGCAGTTGTTTTATGCTTTACCTTATGTATATGTTGGTTTATGTGCTGTTGATGCTTGTGATGTTGAGTTTAAGCTTCGAACAGATGGATAAGTATGATTGGTTACGAACTGTTGGTGTTTTCGTGGTTGTATGCCTGCTCTAGATATTAAGCATGTTAGATCTATGATAAGGATGTGTTATATCAAGGATTGGGGACTGAATAATTGTATAAGTGCATTTGCAGGTCGGTTAGTTCATCCGCATTTAAGAGCTGAATATACACTTAAGTATTTTGCTCATGCCCATTTGTTTGTTCATCCGCATTTGTAGTGTTCATGCGCCCAAGTGTTCTTCCGCATTTCTTTTGTTCATGTGCATTTGCTACAGTGTTCATGCGCATTTGTTTCAGTCATTCGCATTTGTTCTACCAGCATTTAGTTGGACACTTGGAATAATCAAGACTTTCATTCGCATTAGTTGTTCATCCGCATTAGTTTGTTGTTCATCCGCATTAGTCTCTGTTCATCCGCATTTGTCTAAGGACTTAGGATTTTCAGAAGCTTGGGAAGTAGAATGTAACGGGTAAGTCCTGGAATGTTTTGCTGGTTCACGTCTGTTATGGGCTGTTGTTGATGCTTTATACTATGTAAAATGTGGCTTTACGTGGTGTGTTTATATTCGTATGCGTAAAGTATTATGTAACGAAGTGGAAGATAACGATAATGAAAAGTGGAACATAAAGAATGAATGAAAGTCTTGCAAGCAACGTTAAGGTGAGTGACTGTGTTGTCACAATAGACTTGTATGCCAAAGTTGAGGTGAGTGACTGTGTTGTCACAAAAGACTCGTAAGCCAAGGTTGAGGTGAGTGACTGTGTTGTCACAAAATACTTGTATGCCAAGGTTGAGGTGAGTGACTGTGTTGTCACAAAAGACTCGTAAGGGATTCAATCCATGAGATTGATCTGAGTCCTTGTCGCGTACCCCGGTACCGTATCGGTCTTCGGGCATGAGTCGGGGGTATTACATGGGACAGGACCTAGATAAAAGTAAAAGATAATACGAAATGAACGATGGCGAAGATAATAATAAAGGCTATCAATGTGTATGTATGACATGTGGTCCTACGAAAGAAATATACAGTATTTTAAAGGGTATTTTCATATACAACTCTTATAAGGTGTTTTATTGTTTTAAAACTAGAACTCACTCAGCAACGCTGACTTTTATGCATTTTCAGTTGGCAGGTAAATATTGCTGAGGATAACACTCGGGAAGGCTACTCGTCGGGGCAAGACTGGAATCCGTTCTTGATTTATAACATTGTTGTTTTGTAATGCTTTCTAATGATCTTTTGTAACAGGTAACAAACATACATATATTGCTTAGCAACAGAATTTATTAATTAATGAATGGTTTCTTTTGTTGTTGAATTCCGCTGCAGTGTTTAATAAATTTTATAATGAATTTATTTAATTATGCTGTGATTAACCAACTGTAAGGTTTTCGTGAACCGCCTTACATCCCACTTTTCGTTCCTTGAGCAAACCTTCGTGAATGGGGACTTACATCCCACTTCTCGTTCCTTGAGCAAACCACTACCATTCCTTCATCAGAAGTTCTTCTCAAATGATTCTACCTTCAGGTTTGAACCCGTATTCAAACCCTAATTCTCATAATCATCCATGTCATCTCTTTCAATCGTAACATGTATCTTCCCAATCTCATCTTCGTCTTCGTTCTTTATGTGTTCTTCATCAGAAGTTCTTCTCAAGTGATTTTGCCTTCAGGTTTGCATCGCTTTGCTTCTACATGTATGAACAATATTTGATATTAATATGATTTTCTGATAATGTCTAGTATCTTTATATGAAAAGGTTAAGAATCATAACTTCTATATTTGATACCTAATTTAATCCCTTTTTTTCTAGGTTTAGATGATCTGTATTATTAGTGTGGGTTGCAACACAAAAGCTACAGATTTCTGGATCAATAAATTGGACACTTATCAATACTTGAATTAATTTTGTTGTTGTAATTGGATTAGGTTTATTCTGAGTCTCTGACAATATGTATGAGCAGATGACTCTTCAACATATAGCTAAATTGAGTGACCTGGATAGCATTACTTATATATCTGATATGGAGCTAAAGAAAAACAAGCAGCCTGGTGAGTTCTTCTGCCTTGGTATTTAAATCTCATTTTCTTCATCATATACGCCGTTTGAAGAAATTTGTTACAATGAGTGCTTATGGAATACTTTCATTACGTAGTTTCTAGCGTAGGTAATTTGTGTTCAGTTTGCTATGAATTTTTTTAGGGTTTTTGGAAAAATGTTTACCAATGATGACTATGGGTAATAGGCATGCTAAATAACATAAACCTTTGGGGTTTTTTATGATGTCATTGACTTATTTGTTTGCTTTCATACACAGAGGTGATTAGTAATTTGAACAAGCTTTTATTTCAAGTTTCATAACTCTTATCACTTATATATGAAGTTTTCAGTTCAAGTACTTCTCTGTGATGATATTCAATTGGGATTTATAAACTTCTTTCAAGGCACATTATTAGTGTTTCAGTTATTAATTTAACTGTTTTTATTTAAGGTTAATGATAGATGGATTTAGGAACTTTTTAAAACTTAGCTTTCCTAAGATCAATGAAGATAAAAGGCCTAACTTCAGTTTACGAGTAGTCGAACCCAAAATTTGGTCTCATATGTAACGCATAAATTACTTGAGGATTTTGAAAAACATGGATAAGTGTTTGTGGGCTGCGCGACTGACTTGGCTCATTTTGACTGCAGAAAAGCATATGTGTTTGACCCGATTGCATTTTGACCAACCCATTACCCAACCCATTCAACATGTCTATTTTGTCACCTCTATGTAGCATATTACTAATTTTCCTATCAAAACTAAATCTGCAATTTGACTTCTCTCCACAGTCTCTCAGAAGACCTAAAGGCGGCATGATATTCTTAAAAAAAGATACTGTTTTGGGGATCGAGTTAGAATCTGCCATTAATAATGCAGTTTTCCCAGGTATATAGGTTGGTTCAAAATTACTTTTTTTGTGATAATGGCAACAAGTAGAGTGGTCTTTTGTTAGCCTTATCCTTACGTTATTTACAAAATTCAATTCACAGGGTGGTCCATATAACCATAACAATTAGAGGACTTGCAGTTTGCTTGAAGCATGCTCAGTCTCCAGAATTCAAAGTTTACAAGAACCAGGTTTATTGCTTTACATTTTGTTAGGATCCAAAGATGTAATCTTTTGACTTCTTTTGACCGGTTTAACATTCTTGCAGGTTGTTTCTAATTGTCAAACTCTTGCTAAACGATTGTTGGAGCTTGGATACATAGTGGTTTTTGGAGGGAGTGACAACCACTTAGTCCTTATGGATCTCAGGCCATTGGTAATTTTTGCACATATAACTTATAATGGGTATCTGGGTAGATTTGGATTGTGTTTTATCTTAAATTGGTCAAATAATTTGAATAAAAAAACCTTTAAGTCTATTTTTATTGCATATGGGTAAAGTGTTTTATTCAAAGATGTAGATTACGGTACTAATGGTGTTTTGTAATTACAATTAGCACATATGGATTTAGGAACTTTTTAAAACTTAGCTTTCCTAAGATCAAGGAAGATAAAAGGCCTAACTTCAGTTTAAGAGTAGTCGAACCCAAAATCTCATCTCACATATATTAAGAAACCAAGATCCCTGCAAGAGCAATGACTTTCTTTTTATGGTAATCGATCTTAAATAAATAAAAAAACTATGGGTGCCTCATAGTTTATATAGAATTAGATAAGTACTAGCACAATAGCACTTAGTAGGCGACCTAATGACTTTATATTTCAATTATCTAATTATTATATTAGCACATGTTGTTATGTTCACACCTAGTAGTTACAAGTCAGCATATCTGTTACTTGCTTTTTTATTAGTATTGCTAGACTTACCTTCTTACCATGTTTTAAATTCAATTATATCTATAGTTATGTCATTTAAGTAAATTTGATTGTTACTATTGTTTTATAATTTTCTAGATATATTTACCTGTATGCAATGACTAATTTTAATCTGCATTACCAATAATTACTAAATTAGACGGCTGATTACTTGATGTTAGATATTTGATTTTTGAATTTCCATTTTACTTGCTTTTTTATGTGTAATGGTGTTTAACTAAATTATATAGTCAACCTTTAATGTTTCTCAATATTTCTGCATGTCTCATGATATCAACATTTCAGCATCTATACTACTGTTTCACTTACATGTGTTATGTCATTTTATTATTATCCATTAATAGATTAATGGGGTCAAAAAAATTTATGTTCAATTAGTGAAGCGGATCTATGCAAGGATGACTACACAATAAAGTTGAGAGTAATCCGTTTGTGGAAACAACCCGATTAAAAATACTATGGAGAGATATTCAATTGAGATAAATCTAATGGAAGAATATATACACAACACCTGATGACAAAAACTTTACTATTGTTTTTTTTCACATTTACTACCCGTGTATCACACAGATTTATAGGCTAGTTAAAGCAATATATGACCAAAGTATGATCAAAGTCAACCCGAACCCAAGAACCCATTAAAAACCGAATAACGAATGTTAAGATATTAAAACCGACAAAAACAACTTAAAACGTAAAATTTTAGTATCCAATACTCTAATTATGATAATAATAAGTTAAAAACCAAATATTAATATTTATAGAATTTTTTGGGGATTTATACAAAATTTATCGTTAATATAAGTTAGTTAATAACTCGCTAGAAAGAAAAATAAATAAAAATCTTTAAATTAAGAAATTTAACATATTTTCGTAAATTATGACCCACAAAATTAAAGTACAGCCAAAAATTTAATAATACCAATGAATTTAAAAATACATTACATAACGCACCCGAAATGCAACTCCACGTTTAAAAATATAATAATCAACTCATCGACCTTATGATCATAACTTTAATATTCCAAAGACTAATTAATACTCAAAATAAGTTACCATTGAAATTTAAATACCATTTAGACCACATAACAACTTTAAGCAAGAAATTTCTATTTTAACCGGCATAAAACGACAACTTCAAAAATATGTCTTTAAAACTATTAAAAATGGTCAAATAACAAAAATATCAATATATTACAATAGCTAAACTTACTTAAAACAATAAAATCCATCATCAATAATTAAAGTGTAAAAGTTCAAACATTAGGGTTAAAAATATCAATTTAACAAAGTCGATGGACCAAATTTGCCAACTAATGAAACCTTACTGTTTTGGAACCAAATCATACTTATAAGCACTATTATAATCTGAATTCATGATATAATCTAAACTTAATCCAAAACCAAGTCAAGACTTCAAAACTCCAAGACTTGAACCAAATTACACACACGTAATGAAAATCACCAAATTACGTAGGATAAATATAAACTTAAGGGTTGGGCTTAGATAACTGATTGAATGAAACTAATACATATGAAATAAACATACGAACCTTACCGGTCGGTAACACGCTAGCCCCCAAGCACCCACCACAAAAGGTGAGTCTCATAACCCTTTTTTTTACTTAATTTATTTTGGGGTGGAATACGTACTCTTGAAAATCATTTTATGGTACAATAGTTGCTGCACTTATCCTCCAACGTTAGCATAATCATTAACTCTACGGGGAGCCGCGTGATTTATGAATAGTACTATTTGGGGAATCTTTCGCACACAATAGGCCCTTAGGACAGGGAACCCCCCCCCCCCCCACACACACACACACACATTGAGATTCGATAATCGTTATGTCATAATTAGCGCAGATTAATCGTGCTTAGCATGGCACATTTAAGCCCATAACAATAAGGGGTATGGGTTAGGGGATGTTCTAGCATTCGGGAGGGTCACCGGGTCCAGGTTTGATTGTGATAAATTTTTTAGTGCACCAATATTATTGTTAACTTATGTTTAATTATGATATGTCATGTGTCTTAAACTTATGAGCTCACCAATATTATATTGACATATTTAGAATGTGTATTTTAGGAGAAGAATAATTTGAACAATTAATCATGGATAGGAGTCGACCTAATTAGACTTAGACTATCCCCATCGCGGCGCCCGTCGCCGACGTGGACCTCGCCCGCCGGAAGGGCTGCGATGGGGGGTGATGGCTTGAGATGGGAAATCCGTCCGCAAGGGCGGTGGAGAAGGAGAGGTGGTGGTGGACCCCACTATTATAAAATGATTTTAAATTAAAATGTTTTTAATTAAAAAGTTTTAAAATCTTTTAATTAAAATAATAATTTAAGTATAATATTTTAAGTAAAATGTGTTAATTAAATAAAAATATTTTTAAATTTTTTTTACATTTATAATACTAAACTAATTAATTAGAGTTTATTTTTTTTTAAATCTTTTTTGTTTTGTTTATAACGATTACTTTTTTTGTTTTTTTCATAAAGGCTAATTTTTTTGTTTTATTCATAACGGTTACTTTTTGTTTTTTTCATAACGGCTAGTTTTTCTGTTCAATTAATAACGGCTAGTTTTTTTGTTTTATTCATAACGGCTAGTTTACTTATTATAAATATGTTTTATTCACTTGAGAGTTTTTCTCAAATCACACTTAATCTTCTTTTTAACATTCTAACTCTCTTCTAAACACAATTCAAACTTTAATTCTCAATGGATCCAAGAGATCCATTCTCTTTCACACAAATGTTAAATGATAAAACCAATAAAGAATACCCACATCAGCAACCCGGGTTCTCCCAATATCAACACCCTGGGTTCTTCCAATTCCTACAACCATGGGGATTCCCATATCTTCAACAACCTGGGGGATTCCCACATGTTCAACAACGTAGGGGGGCCTTTCACAATTTCACAATTCCTACAACAATCTTAGTCTTCGGGGATTCAAGCATGGCTTTAACAAGCTTAGTGCAGCTATCACAATCACAAACTAATTGATGAGGCACCTTTGTCACCTAAAAAAACACCAACAAAGATGAAAGGAAAAGGAAACGAAAAAGGAAAAGAAAAAGTTGAGAAGTATATTCGTATCAAGTGGGCAGCTGATGACGAAGTGTTGTTGGCTAAGGCTTATGTAGCCATTTCTGATGACTTAATACTTGCCAACAGTCAAAACCAACATGCATATTAGGGGAGGATAGAACAACATTACAATGCTGGAAACCCTCAAATTCCAAGAAATGCTCACAACCTTAGAAGTCACTAGCATATGATCAAAGGAAAGGTTGCTCACTTTAATGCATCTTATGTTCGTATCAAGTCACAATACAAAAGTGGTTGGTCAGAAGACCAATATAACCCAAGCAAAATATGATTACACGAACACTAATAATGCTGCCTTCCCATATGAACATATATGGAGGATAGTTAAAGACATTTCAAAGTATTCTGGGCCTACCAAATGTATGGTCATCAAGCTTCCAAAATAACAAAGATAAGCAGCACAGGGGAGTATACCACTTCTGCTTCGGATGCCAACTTTGGCAATACTCCCAAATCAACTCAACAGTGGGGGGTATCACTTGATGATGATAATGATGATGATGATGTTCATGCAATGCAACAGGAAGATCAAGAGGAAGAACCTTTAGAAGAAGAGTCTCGAAAGGAACCTCCAACATGTCCAATGGGGAGGGACAAGGCCAAGAAGCTGGCCAAAATAAAGGGTAAAGGCATGACTTCTTCTTCTTCACTTGCTTACGAAGCAAAGAAACTAAGTCTCGTTGAAGACTTGGCCGAGACGACAAAGGCAAAGAAGAAAGCTATCCAACACTTCGACAAAAAAATTGATAAATTCTTTGAGTTGGAAGAGAAGAAGATCCTTTTTATCAACACAAGTCATATGGATCCATTCCAGCATGCCTCGTCGCAACTGTGTAACGAGATAAGAGAGAAATATTAATGTATAAGTACCAATTGTGTAACGAGATAAGAGAGAAATATTAATGTATAATTAACTAAAATTCCAGCCAAGACGACAATTTTGTAATGAGATAAGAGAGAAATAAGGAATGCCTCGTCGCAACTAATTTTTTTAGTTTAGTTTGTTGTTTCAGTTTATGTTGTGGTTTTAGTTTAAGTTGTGATTTTAGTTTAATGTTATTTTAGTTTAATTCTCTACTTTTATGTAATTTTAGTTAATTAATTAATGTTTTTTTCTAACGGCTAGTTTTTTTGTCTTTTTTCTAACGGTTAGGTTTTTGTCTTTTTTCTAACGACTAGTTTTATTGTTTGTATAAATACCACAATCTACACCACAATCACTACAACACTTCACTCATTTTCCACACGAATACTTTGAATCCAAATTTCTGAAAATAAGTATCGATGATGATAGAATACCCATGAATGTTCCTCAAATGCTCTCACAAGAATTTCAAAATCTTATTTCCGATGATATCGAAGAACTTGCTAATCGGTTGTTTGAGCTTGACCAAGGAGAAGAGGGAAGTTCTTCCCGACAACGTAAGAAGCACAAATAGATAGATAGAGGTCGTAAGGATGGAGACGCACGATTGTGGAATGATTATTTTGCTCCAGAGCCAGTGTACGATGAGAGTTTCTTCAGACGGCGGTTCAGGATACGCATTGGTCTTTTTAATCGCATCGTCACAGATTTATCTGAACCAGGTAAATCCGAACACTGAAAATATTTTACACAAAGATATGATGCTGTAGGTCGAAAGGGTCTATCACCAAGACAAAAATGCACAAGTGCCATTCGTCAATTGGCATATGGCACAACAGCTGACCAATGCGATGAATACTTACGTATTAGGGAAAGTACTTCTATGGAATGTCTATAAAAGTTTTGTAGGTCTATCGTGGAAATTTGTTCATTTGTGTATTTAAGAAGACCAACCTAATATGACGTTGACGGGTTAGTAACTGAACATGAAGTCCATCACGGGTTTCCTGGAATGCTTGGAAGCATTGATTGTATGCACTGGAGTTGGAGAAACTGTCCAACTGCATAGAAAGGTCAATATACTCATGGTGAGCATGGGTATCCCACCATTATGCTAGAAGCAGTTGCATCACATGACATCTGGATTTGGCATGCATTCTTTGGAGTAGCTGGATCAAACAACAATATCAATGTGCTTAATCGATCCCTAGTTTTTAATCAAATCTTAGAGGGGAATGCACCGCAATGTAATTTTACAGTGAATGGGCATAACTACACCACAGGGTATTATCTTACAGATGGAATGGGCAACACTTATAAAGAGTTTTAAATCCACCGGAGAATAATCTGAAAATGAAGTGGTACAATAGGCGTCAAGAGTCTGCGAGAAAGGATGTAGAAAGAGCCTTCGGTGTTCTTCAAGCTAGATGGGCAATGATACAATCCCCAGCAAAATCCTGGAACTTACCAGTATTAGGTGATATAATGCATGCATGTATTATATTACATAATATGATTGTAGAAGATGAAGGACGTTCCATAACTAACTGATCGCGTGAAGAGCAAGAACCAGAGCCAGAAAGTTACAATAACTGGGCACCACCATCATTTCAAACACACCTACAGAGATTTAAAAGCTTACGTAACCAGGACGCACACCATGCATTGCGGAACGATCTAATAGAACATCTTTGGATGGATAGGGGGATTACAAAGTAGTTTTATTATTTTAGTTTCGTATGGTCGTTTTTTATTTTATTGTTTTACGTTGTTGTTTTTATCTTATTTTAATGTAGTTGCGGTTTAATTTTATTATTTTCTTATTTAGAATTATTTAATTTAAGTATTCAACTTGATCATTTGATATTTAATTCCATTATTTATTTTAATTAAATATGTTTATAATAATTTAAATATCTTTATTTAAAGTAAATAAAAAAAAATGTGAAGTGAAAAAATAAAGGTGTTTGTGGGAAGGATAGTGCTGGGGGTAAAAAGTGTTTGTGGGAAGAATGGGTGGACGTGAGTGGAGAGCTGATGTGGCATGCTGATGTGGATTGTTTGTGAGAAGGATGAGCTGTAGCATTGTGAACAGTCTTATGGAAATTAGCCACCACCATATCTATTTGATGACAATGGAGATAATTTATTTAAATTTATGTACTTGGGTTTAAACAATATTTAACTAGTTTATTTGTATCGAAATGGATGCCACGTAGACAATGGACCAGTTTACTTAATTAATATAAGTAATATTTATTGTTCTACTGCATTGTGTTGATATGAGTCAGTTGTAACACCCAGAATTTTATTTAAAAGGAAAAGAAAAGAAAAGTATCCAGAAAGAAAAGTAAATGGACACAAGTGGAGGGGCTAAAGTTGTAAAAGGATAAAAACTCTATTATTTTAATAATATAAGAGGTATGGCCACCTCTTTAAAAGCAGAGATCTGCTTTTGGCCTTCGGCCAAAGCAGAAAAAGGGTGAAAGCTTGCGGGTTTTTGGAGAAAGAGGAAGAAGAAGCTGCTAAGGTGAGTTCTCTTGAACACGAGTTCGGTTTCAGTTGGGTTTTAAGTTCTAAACCGAAGTTCTTGATGTTTTAGAAGTTGTTCTCGGGACTTTGAAGCTGAAATCGTAGGTGGAAGTACCTGGTTTGAAGATCTGCTTCAGGTGAGTCTCTAGAACCCCTCTTTTATAGATTTTAAAGTGTTTGGGGCTATTATGCATACCGGATAAAAGGTTTTCAAGGATAACCGTATGTTTCTGCTTGTTGTTCGTCTATGATGCTGTGATTGTATGTTTAGAACTGTTTTAGAGGTTAGAATTGTGTTTAGTATGATTTTAAGGGCTTTAGTATGCTAGACCTGTGCTTGGGTAGTGTTAGAAAGCCTTTCGGATGATTTTTGGTAGTTTAGACACATTTCAGAATGTTCTCATGCGCCCAAGTGTTATGTGCCTAAGTGTCCTCATGCCCAAAGGTGGTGCGCCCAAATAGTGCTAATACGCCCAGGTCATGCGCCTGAATAGTGGCCATGCGCCCAGAAAGTGTGAAAATGGCTAAGTGTGGGTCATGCGCCCACATAGTGCCCATGCGCCCAGAATTGTTCTTGCGGCTAAGTGTTGGGACGCCTGAATAGGGCTGATGCGCCCAAATAGTGCTGATGCTCCCAAATAGTGCTGATGCGCCTAGAAGCTTTTACACTTAGAATTTTTCTGCTGATGCGTCTAAGATGTCCCATGCGCCTGGTTTTAGACTTAGGGCCTTCTAAGGGGTTTTAGGAGGTGGTTGTTTGAGATAGGTTCTGTTGTTGTTGTGTTGGCTTATGCTTGGTGTTTGCATGATGATGTGATGTGGTCTTCGGTGTGTGTGTGTGGTGTGTTGTCTTTCTTCGTTAAACGGTTTTCAAAACGTATGTATTATGTTATATTATATGTTGTGTATTATGTTGTGGCTTTATGTGGTTTGTTGTATGGCTATGAATGAACGTAAAGTATTATGTAACGAAGTGAAAGATAACGTTAATGAAAAGGGGTGGTTTCGCCAAGAGAAGGGCTAAACCCACACGAGCTCGCGAATGGGTGCGTTTGAGGCGAACGCACGAATTGAACGATGATGAAGATAATAATAAAGATTATCAATGTGTATGTATGATGTATGATCGCGTACGAATGTGATGGTTATGTTTTTAAAGGAATTAAAGTATTTTATTTATAAAACTAGAACTCACTCAGCGTCGCTTACTTTTTGTATGCATAATAGTTGGCAGGTATTTTGTTGATGCTGAGGAGTTGCAGGCATGGATGCATACGCTACTGGGAACGTTTTGAGGCTGGCATCCACATTTTGATATGATGTTGTATTTTGAAATGTAAACGATTTATGTAATGAGATAACATGTTTTAATTATAAATGAAAGTTTTTAAATTCCGCTGCAAAAGTGATGTTGGCTTTAAATATTTTATGCGATGACGGTCCAGCTGTAAGCGTCCCGGGAACGGGGCCTTACATCAGTCACAGCCAATCCCGATCAACGGGGTGTAACATATCTAATGTTGAGAGCATTATTATGAGTTGCTGAGCTAATCGTATTGATGTCACATTTAAAATAAGGTAGTTGTTTTTACAAAAGTTGAATTAAACCAAAATTTGTAGAGAATGGAGCAATGATATTAAAAACAAAGTAATGTGGATCATAACTAAAATTCTAGTTCAACTACTCTGATACTATTTTTTTGGCCCAGATTAGTTTATGAGGGATCAGAATATGAATAATTTTAACAAAATTAAGTATGTGAGTGTTTTGTGCGGAAATGAAATAGATACTCAATAAGCTAAGGGTTTGTGTTGTTTAACTAGGTTGAATGAACTAAGAGTGTTACTTGGTTGTAATATTTAATGAATATTATGAACCTTTCTTTTAGTTTTAAACGTTGACTTAACCGTGCTATTTGCTTATCTTTATCGATGTTTCAATGTTAATTTTTTGTGGGCTAAATACTAATGTAGAAGTGATCAAATCCAAACCTTACATGCTTTACACCTCATCTGTAACTCCGGCCCAACGCGGTAACATTTGCCAAAATCCCAATCATTGAAGCACAAGATACAAGTTCTTAATGCATAATTTCTTTTTTGTCTTTGACTATTTTTTTACATTCACACCCCCCTATACTTTAATAAACTTAACTTTTTATTCTCTTCTTTAACAATTTACAGTTATGCCCTCTATAATTTAATCAACTTTTTTTTAACTAATTTACACCACAACAGTACAACCCATAAAATTTACTAAAATGACTCACACCCATAAATTTCCCCCCTCTTTCTTTTCTTTTATTTTTTCTCAGCTTTTGTATATGTTCAATTTGTTTTTGAAAAAAAATTCTTTATAATTGAACCTAACTTTTAGTTTTAGATGTTTACTTGACTGCGCGATTTGCTGGTTTTTTATCGATGTTTTGACATTAATTTTTTGTGGGCTGAATATAATGTAAGAGTGATTAAAGACAAACCTTACACGCTTTACATTGAATATGTGACTCAGGTACAACGCGATATATAACATTTACCAAACTCCAAATCAATTATCACAAGGTACAAATTTCCTTAATGCATAATTTCGTTTTTGTATTTTACTATCTTTTCTACATTCATACCTCCTATACTTTAATAAACATATTTTTTTATCTTCTTTTTTAACCAAATTTACACTTACGCCACCTATAATTTAATCAATTTACACTATAACCCAAGAAATTTAATAAAGTTACTAACACCCACTTTTAATTACAATACCACTCAATTTGCATGGTTGGTGTACAATAAGTGTTGTTTTAACTTTTTTTTTTTTTAATTTCCCATTGTTTTGATAAATATATTTTTAAATAAAACTTAAATCTAAAGAATGCTTTGGCTCGATAGGTAATAATTACTTCTTTCAATTAACACTCCTGAGTTCAAGGTTGTACTCTACCACGAGTCATTTCTTTTGATTTTTAAATTACTTCAATATTTTTATTATTTTAATTTTCAAAATTAATTTTACACATAATCGATAGACAGTAACTTGTCGGTTTCATGAAGAATGAGACATATATGTTCGAAGAACACCGACACCATTGTATAATTGTTTTCCATCTATGTTTCGATATATAAAATACGTTTCTGTTATATGTTTAACCACGTTAATGTAACCGTCACAACACGCATTATGAAAATTCACAACATGAAACTACATAGATATAATAGAATTTTTTAGGGGAAATTGCATTTTTCCCCTTCTAAACTTATACAATTACATATTTCCCCAAATCATACTTAAAAAACCTTTATACGTCATGCATTGAAAACTTGTGTTTTAAAGAAATATATAATATTGTAGGTGGAGATAGGGATATATATACTTATCTGGTTTTCATATCTTTGAAGACAAAATTTGGGGCTTGGCGTTTAAAAATAAAATTTTAAGTAAATTACTATTTGCATAATTGACGTTTGTCCACTATAACTACTTGCATCCTTATAGTTACAAAACCTTCATTTACCCCATAATGTTTCATTTTTGTCTCTATTTGAATCTAAAACCCTAACATCATTAAACTATTTTGTTATTTTTTAATAAAATGACAAAAATACCCTTAAACCAATCCACCATACAATATCAATTTAATAAAAACCCATATGCCCACCCCACCCCTCTCCATCTTTCTCTTCCCCTCTTTGGAGTCAACAACCACCACTACCACCATCGTTGCTCACCATGTAACCATACACTACCATCGGCGTTCAGCTCAAGAGTTAGGGTTTTATAGACGGGGTTAGTGTTTAGCTCACAATGTGTGTTCAGCTCAAATCTTTCAAAAGTATCAAATTACCACAAACCAAACCCTAATACCCCAGCACTATCAAACCAAAACCAAATTTCAAATCCAACGATCTAAAACGAATTACCACACCATCTAATGAGATATCCCATAACTAACACGAACGAAATCACACCACAATGTTTCCTATACACAATCATTGACCCATAACTGATCAACATTGGTATAAGGAAGTGCGAATTGGAGAACCCAAAGGACACGTATGAGAGGAGTGCACCGGTGAGGGAGGCGTATAGGTGTCTGGTGGTGGCGCCGCTGTTGAGGAAGTTTGTTGGTTGTGGAGGCGATGGTGCAGATCTAGTGGTTTGCGGGGATGGAAAGCTATGCAGGTGGAATGGGTTGCGGGGATGGGCGGATGTGGAGGTGGTGTTGGTGTGTGGTGGTGGTGGTGATGAAGAAAGATAGTGTATGATGGTGGTGATGGTGTTATGGGTTGTGGTGATGGGCAGTTGTGGAGGTGGTGTGGGTTGTAGTGGTGGTGGTGATGGAGACAAATATAAAACGTTAAGATTTTAGATCAAATCGAGAAAAATATAAAACGTTATAAGGTAAATGGTAATTCTAAAATTATAGAAATACAAGATGCAAATAATGTTTTATTTAAAAATTTTTAAAGTCTTTTCAAAGAATTCATAAAACCCAAATATGTAATCTTAAACCCTCTGCTGCAATTACCCCTGTTCTTCAAAACCCCCCTCTTATCCACTTCTTCATCACATACATCAGCATGCCTCCTTCATCCTCATAATTCACCACTCCAATTCATACAAACAAACACACACTTGTTCAATCAATCACTCCCATGGCGAATTTGCTATCTTACTCCCAAAACCTCTTGAATTTCACCACCAACAATGTCATCGTCTCCGGCAACCTTCACCGAAACACCTTCACCATCCGTGCTTCCGCGGTGTCTCAGAACACTCGGCGGAAGAAGCAGTCTCAGCAGAAGGAAGACGATTCATCGCTGTTGTCAGCCACGACGACGGAGAAGGGGCTGAGGTTGCTGTTCATGGAGGATTTGATGGAGCGTGCGAAGAGCCGTGACGTTGGTGGAGTTTCGGAGGTTATTTACGATATGATTGCTGCTGGTATTAACCCTGGGCCTCGGTCGTTTCATGGATTGGTCATTTCTCATACGCTCAATGGAGATCACGAAGGCGCTGTAAGTATTATTCGTTGTAGAATTGTTGATGTGGATTTTGTTGATTTTGATCGTTTTAATCGGCAGCAAACGAACTGAACATTCTGCCAACAGTTCGTTCTTTCGATAAAGGAATGAACACGAACATGAAATTTCCGTCCGTTTAGCTAAATGACTGTTCATTTATGTTCGTGAATGTTCGATAATGTGTTTCTTTAAGTTTGTTCATATAAAAGTTTTGTTTGTGACAATATGTTAAGTATTTATTATCTTTAGTGGTTTTGATGTAATATTTGTGATTTTATTATAAAATGAATATATTATCTTTTGTATATGTTTGTGTTTAGGAACTTTTATGTGTGTTTGTTTATGTTCTTCAACATTTGTTTGTGTTCGTTTGTTTTTGTTTGTATTTGTTTGCGTTCGGTAAGTAGTTCATGAACAGGTTCATTTGCTTAATAAGTGAACACGAACAAGAAATCTCTTTCTGTAAGTGTTTGTGAATAGTTCATGAACTACTTATTTTCTTAATGAATGAATGCGAACATGGTCTTGTTCGTGTTTGTTCGGTTCATTTGTAGCCCTAGTTGGTATGGTCGTTAATTGTTTTGATTCGTGTGCTCCGAAAGTAATTTGTGTGAAATTGTTTGGATGATTGATTGATGTGTATGAATTATGATCAGATAGTTAGAAGCATAAACTGTGTTACCTGCTGAATGCAGATGAATGCGTTGAGGAGGGAGCTAAGTGAAGGCCTTTGTCCACTTCCTGAAACGTTCACTGCATTGGTTCGTTTGTTTGGGTCGAAAGGGTATGCTACGAGAGGTTTAGAGATTCTTGCAGCGATGGAGAAGCTGAATTATGATATCCGTAATGCGTGGCTGGTTCTAATCGGTGACTAACTCTTTGCCCCTTAGAATCATGCAATAGTTCAGAATATTTAATGTTTTATTGAAGATGTTTTGACAGTTTGATGATTGCTAATTGTGGTTTGTAATCAGGGGAGCTTATTAGAAACCATCATTTGGCTGATGCCAACAAAGTATTCCTAAAAGGTGCCGAGGGTGGACTCCGGGCTTCTGATGAGATATATGATCTTCTGATCAAAGAAGATTGCAGAGTTGGTGATCATTCAAATGCATTAACCATAGCCTATAAAATGGAGGAAGCTGGTAGGATGGCCACTACTTATCACTTCAATTATCTTCTTAGTTGTCAGGTAAGTTGGCTATTGTGATAGACTCGTCTTCATTACTTTGCAAGTTATATGTGGTGGCAAAATCATCTTTCAGGAGGTTGGTAGCAGGTCAAATTGGGTAAATTCAGGTATTGGTTAAAACTGATTGGATTGGGTTTACCGGTGGCAGTAACACTTCTTGTCCAAATTTTATTTATGTACATTATAAATATTGTGGATTGTGATTATCAATACCATATTACATCAGTAATAATCTAACCTTTGTGAATAAGATTATTTAGGGGGTCCCATTTCCTTTTTAGCTAAGTTTTTATTTTATTTTATTTTATCTCTTTAAATTGTTAAAGATAAAGTATATCTTGAATCAATTAGTTCATAAGTAAATGCATTGAAATTGACACTAGTATATCTTGAATCAATTAGTTCATAAGTAAATGCATTGAAATTGACACTCTAGGGAAAATAACTGCCAGGACACAGATCTTCAAACAACTGACCTTCAGTTGGGTTGAATGGCTAGTAGTGGACTGATTTCATGTTAGCAAACACAGAACAAAGATCAAGTATATACATTTCTGGCCTGTTTTATAGCTCAATATGCTTAGCTATTGATTATCACAATCCGAAATTAATTTCAAAAGATTAAAATTTGAGGATAAATTTTACTTTAGACACAATCACAAAAGTTTTACTATAGGTAGTTTAATACAACTTGATATTTGATTTATGATCAAACTTGAATAATTGAAAACCAGCAACTGGATCTGGAATTCTTGTTTTCTGGCAATACTATTTCATTATAGTTAATATCATATGATTTGTGGAATGTTTTGTTGCATATTTTATGTACAAATACCTTTTATATTTGATTTTTGGGCTGTAGGCAACCTGTGGAATACCTGAAATTGCATTTGCAACATTTGAGAACATGATTTATGGGCAAGGTATACAACGACATTGTTATGTTAGCACACACACATATAGTGTAAAGTGTGGGGTTCAGAGGACCATTATATATTTAGGAACCATTTTATTCGTCGGTGAAGACATATATTCACTTGTGATACACTATGATATTCTAATAGTTATACAAATACTTTCACTATAGTGAACACGCTGCAATTCCTAATGAATTAATGATTGAACATACACAGTGTCCATCGGTGAATACATGTATTCACCGGTAAATAAAATGGTTTATAAACGTTCTTAACTAGTTAGTGGATCTCATTTGAACTCACACCTCTCTCTCTCTATATATATATATATATACATGTGTGTGTATCATCTTTTGGTCATACTTTGAAATTTTCTAAGTTTTTCTGATCTACTAATAATATCACTACATTCACGGATATGTTTATTAAATATTTTTTCCTCTTTATATCTTTTACCAGTTTATACGTTATATTACAGAGTATATGAAACCTGACACAGAGACATATAACTGGTTGATCCAGGCTTATACAAGGGCAGAATCCTCTGACAGGTACTTTGCATTATAACACATATTAGCTGCCTAAATGTTCTATATTTCCTTCCAATATATAAAAGATTTTTATACTTGCTTCTAATTTAGTATCCACAATAGATGAAGTGGCCTATTGCTTTAGTGTAGAAGATTGTTATACTTGCTTTACTTTCAGTGAAGTAGTAAATAAGGCAGCAATTGCCTCATAACTAAAATAGGTAATCATAGTATTTCTATGAACTATAGTGGTAGCAATATTATAATCATAGTGACACAGTCTAAGAACTCTCTATCAACAGGAAGTTGAGATATGGTTTAGTATGCTTAATCTGATACGAATTCTGGGTTTCATTGACCATCAAATGCAAAGTTGGTGTATCTCTTGAATGTAGACTGTTATCTCGGGGAACCTGCCTCTCTCTCTAATAATGTTTTATTCATTTATTTACTAGTCTGTTTAATTTTGTCTCTCATTTTCAATAACTACTATTAGTAATACTAGAATTATTGTGAATATACAGGGTACAAGATGTTGCCCACCTACTTGGCATGATGGTTGAAGATTATAAACGTGTACAACCTAATGTAAAAACCTATGCGTAAGTTTCCATTCCATTTATGTTTGGTAACAGTGAGAATTCTTAAGGGGAAATACACCGGGTAGGTTGCCCTTAAGGGGTTAAGGTATGAAACAAGTGGAAGTTGAACTTGAACCTCAAATTGGGGAATCATGTGCTTACCGCTGCATCACCCCTTGAGGTTTCAACTATTCCATCTTTGTTATTACCTTTTCACACTCTTATACAATAATTATAGTTTAAAGATCATTTCTCGTCTAAGCAATGTTTTGCTTTTTCTTCTGTAATGATTTTTTTTTGAATCCCAAATACCTAAATGAACAAAGAGTCACAAAAGTTGGTCTAGTATTTACCTTGTAACTATTGATTTACTCAAACTATAAATTGTATCATACATTATTCTAGTATCGTTTCAGGCTATTGGTAGAATGCTTTACTAAATATTGTGCAGTAAGAGAAGCTATCCGACATTTTCGGGCACTTACAAGAATCGATGGGGGAATTAAAGTTTTATACAATGAAGGAAATTATGGAGACCCTCTTTCTCTATATCTTCGGGCTTTATGTAGAGAAGGTCCAATTAATCAACTCTTTCAAATTTGACTACTTGACTTCTAAACCTTCCAATATTGACTTGATAGTCAATATTTATGTTTTATTGGCTACAGGAAGGATTGTTGAACTTCTGGAAGCTTTAGAAGCAATGGGTAAAGAAAATCAGCCTATCCCAGCAAGAGCAATGATACTTAGTCAAAAATATCGAACCTTGGTTAGCTCTTGGATTGAACCTTTGCACACGGAAGCTGATGTAGGATATGAAATTGATTACATTGCTAGGTACGGATAGCAGGACATGAGCTTATAATATTTTGGACATTTTCTTCATTTATGTGATAATCAATATGCTTATGTTTGGTCAAAAGACTTACTATTGAAGTGGAAAATATGATTAAAATTATTTTTTAATTGTGCTTGTAAATTTATTGTATTATACTAACCTTGTATAGCTACCAGATATATTGAGGAGGGTGGGCTTACTGGTGAACGCAAGAGATGGGTTCCACGAGAAGGAAAAACTTCACTAGATCCTGATGTTGCTGGATTTGTGTACAAAAACCCCTTAGAAACCTCATTCAGACAACATTGTCTAGAGAATTGGAGAAGATATCATAGAAAGGTATTACGTGCTTTGCGCAGACGAGGCCCGTCACTTCTGGGAGATGCTTCTGAATCTGATTATGTACGGGTTGTGGAGTGGCTATTTCATGTCCTTAAACGGCCCAACAAAAATGCATTGAAACCAAAGGCTGCAAGCAAGATGCTTGTACCTGAGCTAATGGAGGAACTTGAGGCACAAGGTCTGCCCACTGATGGTAACCGGAGTGTACTTTATCAGCGTGTTCAGAAGGCTAGAAGAATAAATCGATCTAGAAACAAGCCCCTATGGGTTCCTCCTGTACAAGAGCAAGAAGAAGAGGTATTTTCTAGTGGTGGAAAAATGGACAGGTTGGGTAATAGGTTGATAATAAAGTGGGTGAACTTTGGAGTGGGCTGAAAAGGGCAGGTCGATTTAGGTTTTGTCGTATTTATAGTGGGTCAAACGGCAAAACAAAGAAAACTTTATTTTGGTATCCTAATCTTTATATTTTTAGCAGAGCAAGAAGTGGTATTTTGGTCTCGTTATCGTTAATTATGATTAAAAATTGTGGCAATTTTGGATGTTCAAGAAAAATATGTGGCAATTTGACCTATTTACTTATGGACAGAGTGACCCAAGTTATGTATCATTTATAGCGGGTCAACCTGTAAATCAAAGAGAAATATATGAAAGTGGGTCTTAAAAGGTTAAAGGTCACACAAAGTGTATTTTTCATTGCTTTAAATATCCCAAATCAATTTATTCAAATTTAGATTACTGTTAAAATAATATGAATTCTTTTAGTCATATGTGAGACATATATCCAAATGGGTCAATTGAGTTGTGTTTCATATAATGGGTCAAATGGGTATAATGGAAGAAGTTAGCTAAAAAAGAAAGGGAGTAAATGGGTTGAAATACACACAGCGTACTTTTGATGCATAAAACCTCCTAAATCAATTAATCAATATATTTTGATTATTGATAATATAAATTTGTGATCGTATTTGACACCTGAATTATTTAGAGAAAATTTAAAAATATGGACATAGTATCTCTGGTCAACCCAAACCAAGCTGACGATTTCGACTTGTACAAATTGTACGTCTTGCCCGTCACCCAACCAGCAAACTTTGTATTTTTGTATTTCTTTTATTTCCAATAAACTACAAATTATATGTTATTTCCCAGATTGATGAGGAGATACAAGAATTAGTATCACGGGTCAGGTTAGAAGAAGGGAATACTGAGTTTTGGAAAAAACGTTTTCTTGGAGAAGGTTTAGAAGCCGAACTTGGAATACCAACAGCAATTGAAGTAGAAGCTTCAGATGTCTCTGATAATTCTGAGGAAGATGTGAATAAACAACAGGTTGATGATGATGAAGCAGACAAGGAGGAGGTAGTTGAACCAGCTGAAATCCAAGCTGGTGATACAGAAGCTGTCAAGGACAAAGAAGTGGCTGCAAACCCCCTTCAAATGATTGGTGTCCAATTATTTAAAGGTCCCGATACTACACCAGCTAAATCAAAAAAATCTGCAAAAAAATTGGCTCGGATTGCTGCAATGGAGGTACGAGTCATTACAATCATGATGCTACCTAAATGTTTGGAGTATGTTTAAGTGTTTAACCAATAAAATTAGCTTGAAAGGAAACAGGGTGAAAGGGGCTCTAAGTGTATTTTTAATGCATAAAACCTACTAAATCATTTTATTTAAAGTAAGCAATTATTGTTGAAATAAATGAACTTTAATCATATAGGGGACACTAATTATTTATAGAACGTATTCTTATTTTCATTTTAACACAGTTTTTCTGTTCAACCCAACCTGACTTGCATCAAAATACTTGTTTTTAGTTGTTACCCAATCGACCCAACTCATTTGGCACTGCTAGTATTTTTCAATATTAGTTCTGAACATCATTTTCTACTGAATGTAGAATGATGATGATGAAGATTGGTTTCCACTGGACATATTGGAGGCATTTAAGGAGTTGAGAAATAGGAAAGTATTTGATGCATCAGATATGTACACAATTGCCGATGCTTGGGGTTGGACATGGGAAATGGAACTGAGGAATACTCCTCCTAGACGTTGGTCACAAGAGTGGGAAGTAGAATTAGCTGTTAAGCTAATGAAAAAAGTAAGTTTGTTACTTGTTCTATCATTCAGAAAATAAATCAAAAGTTACTGACACGTCATCACTTCAAGTCAATCTTTTTAAACTTTCACTGTTTTTTCTGGCCATAATACTGTCTTCTCTTCTTCATTTTTTTCTTTTTCAATATTTTTATTTTTACTCCTATTAACAATTTCTGATATATATTATTTTTTTTGCATTGGCTGATCTCAATACGTAATTGATTTCAGGTAATAGAGTTGGGTGGGAAACCAACGATTGGTGACTGCGCCGTAATTCTGCGTGCAGCAATAAGAGCTCCATATCCTTCGGCTTTCTTAGAAATTTTAGGAACAACACATAGCCTCGGATATGTGTTTGGGAGGTATGCTGAAACTCGTGAACTATCAGTCAATTACTCTCAGCTATTCATTACGATTTTATTTTACTACAATATTTTACTGTTAACGGGTCAAATGATTAAAATTAAAAAGATAAACAAAAAACGGAAACAAGTCAAATGGTTCTGTGGCTCCCATGGCATTCTCATTTTTAAAACCATGTAGATTGCTTTATTTAGAAATTCAAAGGATTATTTAAAGATTAGTCTTTGTTATCGTATTTCATATAGCGGCATCCAAGAATGTAATTGATGTCCCTTCCCAAGAGGTCGAGGTTTCAAGCCCGTAGTGAACAAATGGTGTGGTATTAGGAGTAGATTAGACTGTTCAAAAAGTTAAAAATAAAGATTTCCTCACACAGTTTGATGTGAAATATGCTATATTCTACTTCAAGAACTTCTTCATGGTCCCGGTGGTTATAGGTGGCAAAATGGGTGAGTCAGGCGGGTTGGGTAACTGGTATCTTTTTGCTAGGTTGACCCACGGACTTCCATCCGATATCAAATATTGTTTAGAGGTAAGAGTTGTTGGAAAACGTTTGCTGGAGCTAATATCTGATTTTGTTTGCATTTTGCAGCCCATTATATGATGAGGTTATCAGTTTATGCCTTGATCTCGGAGAACTTGATGCAGCTATTGCAATTGTCGCTGACCTGGAAACTAGTGGTATGACAGTTCCTGACGAGACACTCGATCGGGTTATTCAGGCTAGACAAACAACTCGTACAAACGTAAATGGCACATCTTTGTAACTCGAGAGTCAGCCTTCTTCTGTTGTATGTTACATCTCTGTTTTCAATAGAAACTGACTTTGCGTTGTGAGCATTCCTGAAACCAACACTAGGTTCTGTGAGTGGTAGCTATCGTTTAAAATCGTCAAAAAAAGGTTTGATAAGCACATACTTTCTATGATTTCATATATCGTAGACTGTTACAGTCAATTTGAACTTTTCCTAAATAAAAAAATAGATGTAGGAGGTTTTCAGCATTTCAAATGCAATTCAACCATTTAACTGTTTGACCCGTATTATTATTTTTTAAAAATTTTGTACGACGAGCTTGGATGGTTTGGTTATATAGTTTTACTAGGTTACAATCTCGTGTAATACACGAGTTGAATAAATCTATTGTTATATAGTTTACAATAAGAAAAGTTATGTATTAAACGTCGTGTATTATATGGATAGAGTAAACTCGTGTATTACACATATTTGAAAATTTAAAGTTAACATATTTGAAATTTTTTAAAATCAATCATAAATTACATTTATTATCATTATTATTTCTTTTTCTTTATTAATATATTAACAAGCGTAATTTTGCTCTTGATTATATTTGAATAATTAAATAGAAAGACTTTTAAGTAAAAAATAAATAAAAATAAATAATTTATTTTATATTAAAATCATTTAGTTAATACTATGATTATCTAGGAAACCGATGGTTAGGATTTGATCATCTAATTAAAGTTCTTAATGGCAATCCACATAATTATGAATATCCATTTAATTATGGATAGTTATTATACCATTCATAATTAAATTTATAATAAATACATAAAAGTATTTTTTTTAATATTTTTATTATTTAAAATGAGAGAGACGAGAAAACTAATTATTAGATGGTCTAGAATGGTGACAAGTGTCCTAAGTTATTTTTATTAATTAGTATAAAGATTTTGTAACTCTAAAAAAATTCATTGCTTTAATTCTAAACTTATCAACAAAACACACCTTAAATTTTACTTGCAATATATTAATAAGATTAATATGTAATGTTAAAATAAAAAAATTTGGTTTTAATTATTCGTGTAGAAGAATGTCTCTACATTCACGAGCCGAGAAAATTAGCAAAACTTCAATAAACTTGTGCAAGAGACTTGAAAATGTATGATTAAACTTAAAACAACTGGGTAGTCAATTTAAAAAAAACTAGGGTGTTAAACATTGCAAGGTTACTATGGTATTGTGATTCCCCTGGATGTTTAAAAAGCAGTTGAAAGAAGCAGAAAGGTTACCTTAGTTTGTAGATTGGCCACAATAGTTGGCCCATCTCCAAACATGTTTAAAGAGAGAGGAAAAGGGGAGGATTGCTGTTTACCCATCCGGTTCGTTTGTAGATAGAGAAAAGAATAACCCACTTTCAATGATGATGGGATTACCTCATCTGAGACTGTTGGGTTCATGTCGATGATGATGACACTAGCTCATCTGATATCGAGCTTGAGCTCGAGTAGGTTGTTGCCCTCATTCTGTTTTCGGGAGATTTTTGTGTCGATGATGGTTAAGAAACAAAGCTGCACGTTAGACACTGTTGTTGCGAATATTAGTCTATTGAGGTATTGTTGTGATGTTGTTGTCAGCAACGTCGTTATCTCATTGGTGATGCCACTTGTATTTCAGGTCTATGACAATAAACATTTGTTCATCTGAGACCTACAGGTTTTATGATTTTGTTCATTTCATTACTCTACTGACATGTGATACAATGACGGGTTGTGACGATAACTAACAATGGTGTCGGTTGCTTTGGCGTGGCAACCATTTTTGGTTAGCAGCCGTAGCTGAAAGCCTAATCTGAGCACGATCCATTATACGCGCAACGCGCGTAGTTGAATATCACTAGTTGGTATTGAGGCACAAGTTTATAGCAGTGCGTCAAATATATATAACTTCCGTCTAGCATTATTTTGTTGTAAAGTGATTGAACGCAAATAAGCAACAAGTTTCTTGTATGTGAACATTCGTATTACCGATAAAGAAACACTTGTTACTTTATAAACGTTTTATCTAGAAAGTATTTGCTCTTAATTTTATCTTAGTATCTTATACATATACGTATGTGTATCCTTAAGGATAATTTGCTGGTAAATAGTATCTTTCTCAAATAAGTAATTGTGGGTTTAAATCATACGTTATACAAATTTGATTATTATTTTCAGGATTATGTATTATAATTTCTTTTTTTTTTTAAATTTTGACAGCACTAATTTGTTATATATTCTAGCATTAGGTATATCACCCTTGACATATTTTCTAGAAATGTTTGAAAGAAAATTTATTACATATACTAGGTTTACTAATGTATTAAGGTTTGAGATGACTTAAAATCACTAGAATGTTGGTAGTGATTGAGGTAGTTAAGAAAATAAAAAAACTTTAAGATAATAATTATAACATTAGGGGTGGAAATTTTGTTAAAGGAAGTTTAGGAGTGGAAATTTTGTGAGATGAAATCGAGTAATGAGAAATTAAAACTGTATTATATGAATAAATAAATACTTAATTTTATGTTAAGATATAAGTTGAAGAGTAAAGTTTATTTCAAAACAATAAATTATTACGAGAATCTTTGAGAATAAATTCAATTCGTTTAATTTTTTTAATAGTGGTTCTATTTTTTAAAATACTTTGGTTTTTACGTACAAATATGTATGGTATGTCATAAAAAGTATTAAAAGAGTTGCTTTCATATGTTTTTTTGAACTTTTAAACGTTACGTATACATTTATAGATAATGTTACATACACATAACTTGCACCATGTGTAGGTTAAATAAACAAAACATGCTCTTATTTCTTCGGATTTCAAGATAAACTAGCGGTTCACGATCACGCGGGTTGCGCGTATGATAGATTGGGCTCAGAACAGACTCTAAGTTACGGCCGCTAACCATGAATGCCAGCCACGCCAAAGCAACTGATACCATTTTTGGTTATCATCACGCCACGACATTAGCATAGGGACATGGGTCTCATATGAACGGTACGTCATCATCATCGAACTATATGAGGGTTTAGGGTTGCCTTGCCTATCATCACTGAACAACAACTTGCAGCCAAGAATATGCAACAAAATAGAAACAGTAACAATAACAACCTCCTGAATGTTGCCGCTGGTCAACCAAAGGCACATCGGCCTCCACCGATAACCGAACGCGCGTTGTGCGTATAAACGACATAGACCAAGGCTCAGACTTACTTTTCTAACATCATAGTCGCAACTCAACTGTTCTAACCAGATCCAAAGTAATCACCAAAGTGCGACTCAAAACCGATGCTCGGTTGCGGCTGGACACCAAAAATGGCTGCCAAGCCAAGGCAACCAGCACCCGTTTTCACGTATCATCATATCCGCCCAACAATCAAAATCAAGAGTTTCAGATGAACACGTGTCCACCATCATCGACATTAGCAAACAATCATTTCACCCATCACCAACAGACAACGATTCAGAATACATGTAACATCTCTAAAGAGGTAAAGCTCAACATCATTGACGCATAACAGTCTCAGGTAAACGCAAGCTTAGTGTCACACCTCGTTGACCGGAATTGGCCATGACTGATAGATATCAATACAATACAACGAAATAATAAACATTACTTAAATAATTCAAGTCCAATGATCCATTGCCTACGTGGCATCAATACTAATACAAATACTAGTTAAATATTGTCTAAATCCAAATACGTAAATTTAATAAATTGTCATAAATTTTAACAAATAGATAGGGTGGTGGCTAAACTCCATGAATCTAACTAGATCAACTCATATCCGTGATCACTTGCTTAAATTATTCTTCTCCTAAAATATACACCCAAAATACGTCTACAAAATGTTGGTGAGCTTATAAGTTTAAGGCACATGACATGTCACAATAAAAAAAACAAGTTAACAATAATATTGGTGCACTAAAGAATGTATCACAATCAAACCTAGACCCCGGTGACCCTCCCGAATGCTGAAACATCCCCTAACCCATACCTCTTATTGTTATGGGCTTAAGTGTGCACTGCTAAGCATGGTTAATAATAATATTGGTGCACTAAAGAATGTATCACAATCAAACCTAGACCCCGGTGGGAATGCTGAAACATCCCCTAACCCATACCCCTTATTGTTATGGGCTTAAGTGTGCACTGCTAAGCATGGTTAATCTGCACTAATTTATGACACAATGATTATAAAATCTCAACGGGGGGTTTCTCTGTCCTAAGGGCCTATTGTGTGCGGGGGATTCCCCAAATAGTACTATCCACAAATCATGCGGCTCCCCATGAAGTTAATGATTATGCTAACGTCCGGGGACAAGAGAAGTAACTATTGCACCATAAAATTATTTTCAAGAGTGTGTATTCCACCCTAAAATAAGTTAAGTAAAAAGGAGGTTATGATACTCACCTTAGCTTGTTCTTGAAGTAAGTGTTCGGGATCTAGAGTGCTACCAACCGGCAAGGTTCCTAGGTTTATTTCATATGTATTAAATTCGTTTTAATCAGTTATCTAAGCCCAACCCTTAAGTTTAGATTTATCTTACGCGATTTGGTGATCTATATTACGTGTGTGTAATTTGGTTCAAATCTTGAAGTTTTGAGGTCTTGGAGTGGTCTTTGATTATGTTTGGGTTATTATATCATAAATTTAGATTATAATAGTGCTTATAAGAATGATTTGATTCAAAACAATAAGGTTTCACTAGTTGAAAATTTTGGTGCCTCAACTTTGTTAAATTGACATTTTTAATCCTAATGTTTGGATTTTGCACTTTAATTATTTGTGATGGCTTTTATTGTTCTACGTAAGTCTAGATACTGGAATATATTGACATTTTTTTATTTAATCATTTTTAGTAGTTTTAAGGGCATATTTTTGAAATTGTCGTTTTATGTCGGTTATAATAGAAATTTCTTGCTTAAAGTTGTTATATGGTCAAAATAGTGTTTAAATTTAAATGATAACTTATTTTGAGTGCTACTTAGTCTCTGGAATAGTAAGGTTATGTTCATAGGGTCGGTGAGTTGATTATTATATTTTAAAATGCGTATCAGGCCGCGTTTCGGGTGCGTTATATAATGTATTTTTAAGTTCATTGGTTTCATTAACTTTTAAGTTTTTATTTAAGTTTGTGGGTCATAATTTAATGTAAAATATTAACTTTCTTAGTTCAAATATTTTTATTTATATTTTTATTATTTTTCTTCCTAGGGAGTCGTTAACTAACTTATATTAACGGTAAATTTTGTATACATTCCTAGAAAATTACATAAATGCTAATATTTTTTTTTAAATTATTTTTATCATTATTAGGCCATTAGACACTGGTGTTTCATATCTTAAGTTGTTTTTGTCGGTTTTAGTATTTTTAACACTTGGGGTTTGGTTTTTAACGGGTTTTCGGGTTTGGGTTGAATTGGGTCATACATTAGTCATAAATTACTTTAATATACTTATAATAATTTTTATTTTCTGTATTTTTCATTATTTGGCATAAGAACTCATTTTTATGAATTTTTACCATTTTAGCAAGAATAATATTTATATTTTTGTTTGCTAAGCAAATAAACTCCATAAATTATGAAATTTAATTTTTAAGCATTTCTTACCATTATAAGACTACTGGAATTTTGTACATTTGGATTTTATGTATATTTAGTAATTTTGTTATATTTACCGGTTAGTTCCGTTAAGAGTCCATTAAGTCTCGGTTTTGGATTACTAAACATTTTAGTGTGATTTTTCCCTTCCCAAATATTTTTATAACATAAATAACTTTTAGATAAACTCATAATTTCAGTAACTTAGGTCCCCAACCTATTTTCTTTATTTACTTAAAATCACATAATTTCAAGTTTTTATATTATTTATATAGTGTGAAATACATATGCTTAAATCATGAAACTTTATTTTTAACTTAAGATAGACCCATATTCCAAATCTTCTATGCATCAATCAAAGTTTGAGGTCAACATGATGGGGAGGGTGATGTACTTAGTCTACACCCAACTACACCTACCTATGCAGCTCAATCAAGGATCCAATGGATCACCTATTTAGCTGTTGTGTTTGCACATAAAATGCATGCATATTCCAACACCATGCATGCAATCCTTGATTGACTCGTACCTATATTTGTAACACCTCCATACAAGTGTCCTTTATTATTTTTATTATTTTATGTATTATGTTATTTTAATTTATTTTTTCTTTTCCAATGTTTTACTTTTGCTTTGTGCACCTTTCCCATGTCAGAGGTGGTTGTTTAGTTTTTTCTTGAGTTTAGGAATTGTGGAGGTCATGTTTAAGTCAGTATTTAGAGCTATTTAGGATAGAAGAGATGATAATGAATGGGGTTTTTTTGTTTAAGTAAAATTTCACTTTGTTTATCTTCAATTTTTATGGATAAATATTTTCCTCTGCTAACCCAATTGTGGCGAATCCGGGTGATGATCTTAGGAACGCTAGCGTTTGATTATGGTGGTGGATCTGTATCCGTGATCTTCATTATCGTAGCCCTACAAGTTAGACAGTGGTGTAGCTGTAGCTCTCTGATTTGCAGCCTTCTTCCAGCTTTAGTTTGGACGTTTTCATTAACATGATATGTATCCAACATCTGGTATCAAAGCTGAAGATTCATCGTCGACTCTGTAAGATCAAGATGCTTATCTCAAAGGCTGATGCTAACCAAAGATCTCTTAGCATGAATTGAAGTACAAGGAAGTACTTAAGATTTGACAATGTACAAAGAAAAATAACTAAGTGTTAAATCTTCCGAAGCCAAAGACAAATTTCTTCCAAAGCCAAAAGTGAAGTCTTCCGAAGCTTGAAGACTGAACTCTTCCGAAGACTAAGAAGACATGTGTCTACTGACATGCTTTTGACAAAAGCAGAAGACCTTTTCGCTATCAGCTCTGAAGACTTACCAACTTAGATAAGTTGGTGATTACCTTTTTACTTTTGTTAACTGTACATCATGGTTTCTTTTCTGTAACTTTCCACTTTAGTACTTTTATCCTTATTGTAATACAATAGGACGTGAGCTATGGCATGTTATAGTCACATGTCAAAAGGCAATCTGCCTTTTGACTTTACATTTATCTTGTTGTCTAGATTAGTGTTCGGCTGGCCTTCAAAGTATGGCCGACTATAGGATGTAATATAAAGTATCTCATGTATCAGTCTTAGGACAAAGCTTGATAATACTTGAAAACACTTGAGAGCAATATACAACATCCTTGAATACCAATCTTTATGTTCTTGAGTGTTCTTACTTGTTATTCTTAGTTTCACTGCCTGGTTCCCTATTTGATCTAGTAAGTGTGTTTAGTTTATAATCTCCAACTGTAAAACTGTTGTGAACCATAACCTGTCCTGCAATTGGTATCGTAGCTTCTCAGGCTCTTGATTGCAAGATCTTACCATCTTGAATCACTCTTCAGTTTCACATTCACTTACTTGCTTAAATGGCAACTCTTTTTAAAGCTGATATGGAAACCGACACAATGACTAAGTCTCCAGTGATCACTCCTGATGACTTTGACACTTGGTGCATAAGAATGGAAGGCTTCATCAAGCCTCAAGACAACAGGATGTGGAGATCTGTAGTCTCTGGACCTTACATCCCAACCACTACCTTAGCAACTGCTGGAGGTGGGATGATACCCAAGGAAGTGACAAATTATTCTGAAAAAGACTGGAAGAAAATAGATATTGATCAGAAGGCCATGACCACTCTTCAAACTGCTCTTCCCAACTCCATCTACTGAGGCTTTAAGAAATGCAAGAGTGCAAAAGAACTCTGGGATGCACTAAAGCTGATATATGAAGGATCTGAGGAAGCTAAAGAGAACAAGAAAGATATAATGAAGCAGCAGTTTAAAAACTTCACCTACAAGAAAGTTGAAACTTTGACTCAATAATGCTTTAGGTATGTTGAGATTGTAGACACTCTAATGGATGTTGGAGTCAAACTTGAGAACAGGGATATAGTGAGGAAGTTCATGTTCTCTCTTCCTAGAGAATGGACATACTACTATGTGGCCATCAAGAGAACTAAGAATCTCTTTACCCTCACTCTCACTTAGCTATATGGTATCTTAAGTGGTTACCAAATGGAGATGAACATGCAAAATACTTCTCACAGCTCATCCAGCACCTAAAAGAGTTCAGCCCTTCATGTGGTTGAAAGGGACAACAGAGAACACATCATCATCTCATATGCTACCCTGAGAACTCACTTAAGGGTCCTTTCATCACCTTCCTAGAGACACCTAGGAAGAGCTATACTCAAGGAATTCATTCCAAGAGCCCGACTCTTCTCAGGCCTTTGTGTCTTTAGATGAAAGTTTTGGCAACTTTCTCTTCACCCTTGAAGACCTGGACTGCTTCCATCCAGATGATCTAGAGTACAAGAAAATAGTCCAGCAGATGGTGCAGGACCAGTGAAGGGGGTCAATGCAACAGTTTCACGGTTGTTAGGAGAGTTAGAACACTTAGTAGATCAAATATGGAACCGGTTTATGATGAAACAAACAACACAAGTAAAGAACCGAACAAGAAAAAGATAGGATGGTTTTTAAGAATGATGTATATTGCTTTCAAGTTCTTATAAAGTGTTACAAATCTTTCTTAGAAATTACAAGTACTTGATATACTTTATACTACATGTTATAGCCGGCCATACTTTGAAGGCCAACTGGAAACACTAATCTAGACAACAAGATCAATGTAAAGTCAAAAGGCAGATTGCCTTTTGACTAGTGACTATAACATGCCATAGCTCACATCTTTATCTAATATAAAAAGGATAAAAGTACAAAAGTAGAAAGTTACAGTCATAAGACCTTAATCTACCGTTTGACAAAAGTATGGAGTTTTCACTAACTCATATAAGTTGGTGAGTCTTCAGAGATGGCATCGGAAAGTAGTCAGCTTTTGTAAAAAGGTGATTCGGACAAAGCATGTCTTCTCTGTCTTTGGAAGAAATCAGTCTTTGGCTTTGGAAGACTTTGTCTTTGAAGCTTTGGAAGACTTCATCTTTGGCTTTAAAAGATTTGGTCTTTTGGCTTCGGGAGATTTGATACTTAGCATAGTTTACTGAGTTATATCAAATCTTCTGAAGTAACTTCCTTGTACTTCACATATGCATGTTGAGAGCTCTTTAGTTACATCAGCCTCTAAGTGTAATCCTTACAAACTCCCCCTAGGCTGATGCTAGCAAAACTAAAGGAGAACTTTGAAGCTTGATCTTCATCTGTTGACAATCCTTATCAGAATCAAGACCATTCCTTTCATCATCAGTTGGTCAGGATTCCTCGGATTTTCAAAGTACCTCCTCATGTCATAGGGATCATACAGAGGGAGGTCAAGTATGTTTTGCTAAAAATAGATGTCTTGACCCCCTTGATCTCTAGTGACATACCATGTGTCTGGGTTAGTAGCAAACACCCAAGACAAGACGGGTCTCTCAACAGCAAGAGGCTCTACAATAAGTGGACTTTGTTGAGCAGCCTCTTCTTGAGTACCCTCAGGATGTTCTGACCCATCCTGAGGTGTAGAGGTGGATGCCTTGGACTTTTTCTTCTTCTTCTTCTTCTTTTTCTTCTTCTTGTCCCTTCTGATGGCCATCCTCTTCCTATTTCTATACTTTAACCGAAAAGGCTTGCCTTCAGTACCATATTGTTCTTATTTGTCCTTCTTAGTTAGGTTTCCTTCATAGGTTTAGAAGGAGAAGGATCAGGACCCTACTATGGGTTAGAAGATAAAGTTGTCTATAATGCAGCATTAGGTCCTAGTTGAGTTGTCTCTTGTGGTTCAACCTTGACCTCAGCTTTAGGCGCATCATAACTTGGTGGAGAATGCAAGTCAACCAACTCACCTCTCTTGATCTTTTGCTTGATCACTCTAATGTGCTCATCCATGATGGATAGGTATATTGGACCAAGTCTTGTTTTGGAGAACCCATACAGATTCAAGAAGCTCAGCATCTTCTGTCTGTCAGCAGACTTCTCCTGATTGGCTCTGATGGTGGCTCTTGACTTTACAGCCTCTTCCCTCATCTTCCTCTTAGTAGCCTTTTTCTTTTTAAGCACTTCTTGCTCAAGCTGCTTAAGCTATTCAAATCCAATGTATGATAAGGGAAGAAGGTCTGCTGCCTGATAGAGGCCTGTGGCACCCAGGTAGGTTATCATGTTTTGTCTGTCTTGTTTTCTACCTACCTAAGTTTGTTGCTCAGCAGCCACAACCTCTGCCTCAGGGCTTTCCTAAACTGGGGAGAGGGTAGGAGCTTTATAAAGTATTTTTCTTCTCCTTTCTTCTTTGATTTTAAGGAGCAGTTCTGCATCCTTAGCTTTCTTCCTCTCCTTTGACACTTTTATGTCAGCCAGTTCATTCAGTTCCTCTAAGGGAAGAGAGATGAGTTCATCAACATTGTAGTTCCTAGACCCCAGATAGTTTAATATGGCTGCCCTCAACTCATCTTCTTAAGTACTTGGCCTGGGGGCAGCCCTGATTGAAGCTTCCATAAAACCAGGAGTCTCACTTGAACTCTCTCCCCTTGTCTTCCTCTTCCTCTCTCTCTTCACCTCCTCAATCTCCTCAGAGGCCATCTTCCTCTTCCCTTTGTTAGTCACTGGCCTGTGTAACTTAGGGCCGAGAGAGCTTTGGCCTTCATTGCTTGGTGTTGCACTTGAGCTCTGGCTAGAGAGAGGCTGTGAGACACCTTCACCAGCTGGTGCCTCACTGAGGGTACTGGGTGTTGAAGTAGTTCTTGTCGCAAGGTTTACAGGCTCAACTACTGGGCCTTCAACCAAGGTTTTCCCTTTGAAGCTAATCTTAGGGTCCACCTTAGCGTCTAGTTGACCAACAGTCTTACCTGCTAGCCTCTGTCTATATAGCTTGGTTCTTATTTTGAACTCTTCAAGCACCCTATCTTGAATCCTTTCAGCTAACCTTACAGCTTACCTGTTTTGACTTGGGTTGGCAAGTGGCAGGTCAACTAAATAGGTTCTCTTATAGTATCTCAGGTTGTGAAAGTTGAAGACTTCTTGTTGTCCTTGAGACCTAGAGATTACCAGGGCTCTCCTATCAGCATCATACCTCCATCCCATTATTGGATTTTCAGCAGGGTAGGATGGGTTAGACATTGCCTTTGGTATACCCTCCTCAAATAGGCTTTGAATCAGAGAATCCACATCAATGTGGGCCTGAGGAGGTTGTTAAGTATGGACAACTGCAGTTAGGTTGGTGAATCCTTCAAGTATATACTCTAGGCAGAACTCCCAGGTTTTATGATTATAGGTAGGACTTTCTCCCTCTTTTTGGTAGCATCACCCTCTTGCATAAGGGAGCTAAGGGTTAGGTCCACCTTGAGTTTGCCTAACATGTGTCTCAGCTAACTTTCCCTTGAGATCGATGATCTCAAGTTGCTGGTCACTGACTTGTCTTTGTAAGGTAGCCACCTGAAATTTCAGGTGACTTACCTTTGAAACTAAATAGGTGGATGTTTTTGACAGTTGTTGCACCTTTGGTTGCAGACTCCCCTCATCTTCATCAGAAGAATCATGGGGGGATGAGAGAATGGGACCAAAGTATTCTTCCTCATCACCAGCTTGGGGTTCTTGTCTGCTGGATTTCCCCTGCACCATGATAGCTTCAAGAGAAGTGTCAATGGGCTAGGTAGCCATGGTTGTGGTCGTAATGATGTAATCACTTGTAGAAGTGAGAGCCTCTTCCATATGGACTTCCTGAACAGGTTCAGGGAGGTCCAGCTCAGTTGGGGTTGGATGATGTGGGCTAAATATGGGTGATTCGGGAGCACTCATCTCTCCTTGAATAGGGGTGGAGAAGAGAGAGCCATGGTACTAACTAAAGCCCATATCTTCATCATTATAGAAATGAAGATCAGGGATGGGTTGGTTTAAGTCTAAAGGCTAGGGATGGTAACTTTCCTCTGAAAGTTGATCACTTGAGTTTTGAAACTCAAAATGATGGTTAAGGCTGGGGCATGAGCTGATCAGGTTGAGCATGAGGAACCTCAGCACTGATCAAAGAAATGATAGGAGTGGTTTGCTCCTCAGGGGAAGTGGGAGCTCTTGTTTCCACTTCCTCCTGCATGGGTAGTTGTATGGGGGCTTGCTCAACCTGAGTAGGCTGAGCAAGGATTTGTTTGAATTTCTGGTGTAGGTGATGGTGATTTGTGGCTGTGTGGGTGGTGCAGATATAGAAGGTGTGGGTTCAACGTTGGCTTGTGCTGCCAAGTTATCACCTTGAGCAATGAGCTCTAACATTTTTCGAATCAGCGCTGTTTCTACCCTTGAGAAGCCAACAGTGGACTTTCTAATTGTTTTGAATATGCTGGGCTTTATCTGTCCTAGTTTAAGAGTATTACCTATTCCTTTAACTGTGAGCCCAGTTCATAGTTAAGAATGTGTTGAACATATCTAGGGAACATGTAATACTCTAAGAAGTCCAAGTTAGCAAGCAGGTTTGTATAGACAAACTATGAATACTTGAACTTGACCCCTTGAACCATACCATGGACTTTGTAGGATAAGTCCTCAGGAATTCGGTCCCAACCTCTATGTTTGTTGGACAGAGAGTGGATTACCACATGGAGGAGGTATTTCCATTGGGCAGAAACCTTACCCTTCTCGAAGGTTCTGACAGAGTAGTCCCCTTCATAGCCCATCTGCCAGAATGAGTTGTTGATAGTAGATTTTGAGAAGGAAAACTCGCCTTCATCATCATCCAGCCTCAGATGAGAGTTGATGGTAGGTGGAGTGATGAAAATTGCCTTCCCCTACACTGTGGCAGATAATGCCTTCTCACTGTCCAAGATGACCTCTTGGCAGGTCCTCCAGAACTCCAGGAGTTGATCTTCATATAATGGAGGGTCTATTGTGAGGGTAGTGAGGTAATTTGATTGAGTTAAGAAGCGGCAAACATCTGAGAAACCTGGATCTTTCTCAGATGATAATAGAGCAACTTGATTGTATTGCCTGTGTAGATGCATGGAAAAATTTGGTTGGTTTTGGGGATCAAGGTTGGCCATTTTGAGTAGCTTAGAAGTGAAGAAAGGTAAGAACAAAGTTGGTTTGTGGGTGAATATAGGGTTTAAACTTTTGCAGATGAAGAGGAAGGAGAAAGAGGGGGAACCATTGAAGGTATATTTATATGGTTGGATTTGATATAAAGTTAATGCAAAAGAATAAACTTTGAAATCCGGGTGTTGGTCCCACCTTTGAAAAAGTGCCCAAAAAGGTAGTTTTCTCGAAATTTTAAAATCTTTCGAAGGTAATTTGTCTTCGTAAGTTTTGAGAAAACTTCCGAAGCTAATTTGACTTCGGAAGATATTCCTTAGCTTGATAAAAATTTGCTTCGGAAAAAAAAATACTTAGAGTATTTTTGCTTTCGAGATATATTTGGTTTCGGAAAATATCACTTCAGAAGATTTATCCAAATGATGATTAAAGCTTTCGAGGCTTAATTGCTTTCGGAAGAAAATTTTCCTTCAAAACATATAAGTACTTAGAAACATATTTAACTTTCGGAAGATATATCAAAATTTCTTCCAAAGGTAAATTTCTTAGTAAGTAGTTATTAGTTTAAAGACATAACTTTCTTCTGAAGTTAACTTAATGTCTTTCGATAGAAAATATATCTTAAATTTTCAAAATTCTATGGAATATCATTTTGAAAAATTTCTTCCAAAGTAAACTAAGCTTATATAGGTGATGATAAAGAAAACCTAAGACACACATATTTGAAAAAGTAATCTTGAATTTTGTTTAAGAAATCTACTCAAAGTTAATCATCCTAATAGCTGATACAAGATATTTAAATATCTATTCATCAAAAGCTTTTGTGAACAGATCAATATATTACTCATTTGTATTAACTTTGACTAGTTTTATCAATCCTTTCTCAAAATTATCTCTAATCAAATGATACCTAATGTTGATGTGCTTTGTCTTTGAGTGCTGCACAAGATTCTTTGTAATAGAGATAGCATTGTTATTGTCTATATGGATGGGATACTCTTTGAAGTTGAATCCATAGTCCAGCATCTGGTTCTGAATCCAAAGCACTTGAGCACAGCAGCTTGCAACAACAATGTATTCATCTAGGAGCACCTTTGAGGTATCTAAGAATTCTTTTGATAGCAATTAGATGTGACATCTTGGGGTTGGCTTGATATCTTGCATAAATACATGTAGCAAACATGATATCAGGCCAACTGGCTGTAAGGTACATAAGAGACCCAATCATAGCCCTGTAGAGATGTTTATCAACACACTCCCCCTCAAGATCAGGTCCTAGGGAGTGGTTTCTAGCTATGGCTGTCTTAGCAACCTTGCACTCAGTTAGATGAAATTTGTTAAGTATGTCTTGCACATACTTTGACTGGTTTATAAA
Organism: Flaveria sonorensis; assembly: GCA_025506505.1. NCBI lineage: Eukaryota > Viridiplantae > Streptophyta > Magnoliopsida > Asterales > Asteraceae > Flaveria > Flaveria sonorensis. The sequence goes on along the minus strand of CM046440.1, from coordinate 12,739,451 downwards.
GATGCCATTATCAACCTGCTTCACTTGAATTCCTAGAAAAAAATTGAGTTCACCCATGGCAATCATTTCAAATCTATTCTTTATCAGCTTCTCAAAGTCTGACCCAAAGATGATGTCATTTACATAAACGTGAACCAGCATCAAGTCATTTCCTGTTCCATTAATAAAGTGTGTTCCATCAATAGTACCCCTCTTGTAGCCATGTAGACAAAGGTACTATGATAGTGTCATTTCCTTGGAGCTTGATGCAGCTCATAAAGAGCTTTGTCAAGCTTATAGACATAATTAGGATGATCTGGGTCTACAAAGCCAGGTGGTTGTTTGACATGCACTTGCTCATCAATCACCCCATATAAGAAGGCACACTTGACATGAAGTTGGTAGACCTTGAAATCCTTGAATGCAACAAAAGCAAGGAATATCCTAACAGCTTCAAGTCTTGCTACAAGAGCAAAAACATCCATGTAGTCAATCCCCTCTTCTTGTGTGTACCCTTGAACAACTAGTCTTGCCTTATTCTTGATGACAAGTCCTCTATCAACTTTCTTATTCCTAAAAACCCACTTGGTACATTTTCCCTTGAAGAAGTGGACATAGGATCTAAACCTTTTTCTTTTGAATTAAAGCAACTCCTCCTATAGAGCCTTATCAATCTTCTTAGGCTTAATCTGGGACAAGAAACAAGAGTGAACACAAATATTTTTTTCATGGGTTTGTCCTCTTGTTCTCACCCCAGTCTCAACATCTCTAATGATGTTTGTGGTGGGATGTGACTTGTGGATTCTTAATTGAGGAATCATAGCAAGTTGGTTGGAGAGATCTAAATTGGTGAAATTCAGATATGATGATTGAGTATCACCCACCACATCAGCACACTTATCAAGAGAAACTTGATCTAGTGAGTGTGTGACATCATTGATGTTGTCTTTAATGGAGTGGTTATCAGCATCAAGAAATTTTTGATCACTATCACCATCTCCATCTCCTCTTACATTGGACACTCCTTTATTTAAGTTCTTTGCCTCTGTGCTGGAATTTGTAGGCACCTCAAATGTATCAGCTAAAGAGTTTGTCATTGTTGTGCTAACAGGATTTCCAACTACAGGGTTTGTTACCACTGGAGCTGAAGTAGTTTTCTGACTTGGTCTTCTCAGCTCAAATCTTAGATTAGAATCCCCTGTTGATAAGCTACCTGTAGATCCTTAAACATCTTCACTAGATTTGTTAAAACAGTTAGTAACTAGATCAAGATCAAACAACCAATCAGGACCAGAACCTTTCACACTCAGTGGGTGCTCATTGAAGGTCACATTGGCTGACTCCTCAACTACTCTAGTTCTAAGATTGTATACTCTATAAGCCTTAGCTTAGGAAGAGTATCCAATAAAATGTCCATCATCTGATTTCTCAGCAAATTTGGCTATCTGATCTTTGGTATTTAAGATGGTGCAAGGACATACAAATGATCTGAGGAAACCAATGAAAGGTCTCCTTTTGTACCATAGCTCATAAGGAGTCTTACCATGAGTCTTGACTACTAAAACTATATTCTGCAAATAGCAGGTAGTATTGACTGCCTCTGCTCAGAAGGTGATGGTAGTTTAGAGTCAGATAACATGGTTCTTGCAGCTTCAATAAGTGTCCTGTTTCTTCTCTTAGTAACACCATTTTGCTGAGGAGTCCTGAGAGCATTATATTGTCTTATAATACCTTTCTCATCACAAAATATATCAAGGATTTGGTCCTTGAATTCAGTTCCTTGATCACATCTTATAATTTTGACCTTGTGATCACATTGATTCTTAATTTTCTAAATGAAGTTCTTTAAGATCTTAGGGGTCTCATCCTTAGTTCTAAGGAAGAAGACCTAAGTATATCTTATGAAGTCATCTGTGATCACCAAACAATATGAGGTCCTTTCTAAACTCATTACACTGGTGGGTCCAAAAAGATCCATATGTAATAAGTGTAGGGGAGTAGTGATGGAGTTTCTTTCCTTTGGCTTGTGAGACACTTTGTGTTGCTTCCTTTTTAGACATGCAACACAATGGTCATCACTTGTAAACTCTTTCTTTGGCATTCCAGTTACCAAATCATTCTTAATTAATTTATTCATTTTTTTAAAGTTTACATGGCATATTCTTTTATGCCAGAAGAAAGACTCATCACTATTGGCTTTAGATAGAAAGCAAGAAACTTCTCCTGATGGGGATGTTTCCTACAAATCCATCTTGTACATGTTCCCTTTACTAGAGGCTTTAAGCAGGATATGCTCCTAAGGAATGACCACCCCAGGATTGAGAATAGTGCACTCATGCTTAGTAAAAGGCATGTTATGTCTTTGGTCATAAAATTGGAATACACTCAAGAGATTATACCCAAGCTCCTTAACATAATTTACCTTCTCAATGTTGAGCTAATCATTTATGACCCAACCCCTTCCGGTGATGTAACCACCTGATTCTCCTCCAAAAGCAACTGGCCCTCCATTAAATCTTTCAAAGTTTTGAAGCAAAGAGCCATTTCCTGTCATGTGCCTGGAACAACCACTATCAATGATCCATACATTTCCTTTGGTCTTCAGCTATTCCTGCACAGAAAGAGATTGTTAGTTACATTTGGAAACCCAAGCCTTGTTGGTCTTGGGCTTGTCAAAGTGAACTAAAGATAATTCAACAGTAAATGATCCTATATGCAAGCTCTGAGGATCATTTGCTGTTGTTGATGAAGAACTTTCAGTCATATGGCCTTCTTTCATCTTCCATACCATCATTGGAAGACTAGACTTGGACTTTAATACTTCAAAAGTTTTGATGACTTCGGAAGTTTTGGAGACTGAACCTTCGAAAGCTTTTGCATCCACTGCAGCATACTTTAGTACTTCGGAAGCATTCCTTTCTTCCGAGACCCAATTTTCATCCGAAGGTAAGTTTTCACTTATCTTCTTCTTCACTTTGGAGCTTCCAAAAGGAAAATATTTTCCTTCTGAAGCTATCTTCTTCTTCTTCTTCTCAGAAGTTTTCTTCTTGGTCATATGAATAGTACTTTTGGGATTGTAGATGCAATCCTTAGGAAATTGAGAAGTACTACCACACATGATACATTCAGTTGGCATACTTCTGAGAGTCTTCTTCTGAGTAGGAGTCTATGCTTGATCTCTTTCTAGTTCCTTCTTCATCTTCATAGATGATGCAGCAGGCTTCTTAGGGTAAGGCTTGCTCTTGGAACTGGATGGTTCAGGCTGTGCAGTAGTGGTGCACATTTGATCAGCCTTCTTCTCTTGACTAGGATGATTGGACATGAACTAGGATTCCTGGTACTAGAGTCCACGGTTGAGTATTCAGTCTTCACCACTTCAAATCTAGCAGAGATAAAAACTTGCTTTTGCTTGGAGTTGAAGGTGGTCTTGATCTCTTGGGCTTTCTTTGATTTTCTTTTGGCTACCCTGATCAAGTTCTTCCTAGCAGACTTGGTCATCCTTGGTTCTTTCTTCTTTCTAGGAGAATAGTGACCCTTCTTATGATGATCTTTTTCACTCATTTTAGATCCATCCTTCAATATCTCATCTTTATCTTCATCTTCTTCTTAGATGGGGTCTATGAGGGGCAGCTCATCTTGACAAGTTCCACACCTTGGAGGTCTTACAGATAGTAATGTGTGTGGATGAGCTATCTCACATGAACCTAATCCCTACCTGTTCTGATAAAAAAATCTTTGCATGCATGGATGAAGATATGATGTTCTTGAAGGTTTCCTATTCAAGAACTGACTTTTCTGCCTTGGCTTTGCTAATCACAAGCTCAGCTTGGCATTCAATTAATTTGGTAATGAGATCTTTGATTTGAGTCTTGTAATTTATGTGCTTATGCTTAAGAGCTGAAATTGTTTTCTCTAAATCTTCTACTTCAAGTTTATAATCATTTTTAGCTCTTTTGAAGTCAGCTTATAAAATGTTCAAGGACTCAGGGTCAAATCTCACTTCCAGGTTATAGGACCTATACATATTTACTTTAGCAATGCATACAAAAATCTTTTGAAGTCCAAAGTGAAGTCTTCTGAAGCCCAAAGTGAAGTCTTCTGAAGCTTAAAGACAAAGTCTTCCGAAGCTTGAAGACTGAACTCTTTCGAAGACTAAGAAGACATGTGTCTACTGACATGCTTTTGACAAAAGAAGAAGACATTTCCGCTGTCAGCTCTGAAGACTCACCAACTTAGATAAGTTGGTGATTACCTTTTTACTTTTGTCAACTGTACATCATAGTTTTTTTTTCTGTAACTTCTTACTTTAGTACTTTTATCCTTATTGTAATACAATAGGATGTGAGCTATGATGACTTTACATTGATCTTGTTATCTAGATTAGTGTGCAGCTGGCCTTCAAAGTATGGCCGTTTGTAGGATGTAGTATAAAGTATCTTATGTATCAGTCTTAGGACTAAGCTTGGTATTACTTGAAAACACTTGAGAGCAATATACAATATCCTTGAAAACCAATCTTTGTGTTTTTGAGTGTTCTTACTTGTTATTCTTAGTTTCACTGCCTTGTTCCCTATTTGATCTAGTAAGTGTGTTTAGTTAATAATCTCCAACTATGAAACTGTTGTGAACTATAACCGGTCCTGCAGACTCTATTTCTCATTCCTTTTTTTTCTTTTGTAACTAACAAGTTCAGCAATGGCATATGAGCAAAAACATTAGAACAACAGGTGAGGGATTTGCAAGATCAATTATAGGAGTTAACCCTATCCATGCGTCGACGCAAGGAGGAGATCATACTCCCTCATGATATCAACCTAATAATGACGATACTGATGGGTACTCCACCAATGCTGATGTCAACCCTTTCGGTCGTTGTTCTTGAAAGGAGAAGCATTACAGTGACATTAAAGTTGATGTCCTAGAGTATGATGGCAGACTCAATCCTAATGTGTTCATTGAATGGTTATGCACCATTGAATGGGTGTTTGATTACAAACAAACAAATGAAGAAAATAAGGTCAACCTTGTGGCCCTAAAGCTATAAAAATATGCCTCTTCGTGGTAGGAATATGTTTATGTCAAGAGATCATGACAAGATAAGGAGAAGGTAAAGACTTGGGAAAAACTGAAAAGGATGTTGAAGCAAAAGTTCATGCCTACTTACTATGTTCAAGACAACATCTTCAAGCTTTATTCCCTTAAACATGTATCATGGTCTGCTGAAGAGTACTCTCAAGAATTTGAATACCTCATCATAAAATGCGACTTGGATGAGGATGATCTGTAAACCCTTTTCCGGTACTTGAGCGATCTCGAACCTAGGATTTCCCATGTTGTTGAATTGCAACTGTACACATCATTATCAGAATTGATTATGTTAGCTCGCAATGTAGATCAACAAAAGAGGAAGAAAGGAAAGTTTGAATCTGCTGGGTCCACAAACATTTGTACTCCACCCCATAAAATCTCACAAAACCCATAACAGCCCCTAAGACATCTCATTCCTCATCTTTGTTTTAGGTGCCAAGGCTAAGGCCATATCGCATCAGAATGCCCAAACAGCCGTGTATTACAATCGCATAATTTGACGCTTCACAAACTCTAAGAGCAAAGGGTTAACATAAGAAGATAAGGGTCTGATGGAAGAGAGTATTGAAATAGCACCAGATGAAGGTGATTGTCTACTCGTGCATCGAGCTCTTAATGCAAACACCATTAATGAAGGAGCCCAACAATGAGAAGCGATCTTCCAAACTCGATGCACTATTCTCATCAAGGTATGCTCTTTAGTTATTGATGGTGGGAGTTGCACTAATTTTGCATCCCAAACCATGATTTCAACCTTGAAAGTTCTAGTTGAACAACATCCTAGTCCCTATTACATTCAATGGTTAAATTAAAGAAAGGGTATTCACGTTACATGTCAGGTTTTACTCTCATTCACTATGGGTGAAAGTTATAGGGATGAAGTGTGGTGCGATGTGATACAGATGGATGTGTGTCATGTAATACTTGGTAGACTGTAGAAGTTTGATAGGAATTTTGTTCATGATGGGTATAAAAGTACTTACTCCTTTGACAAAGATGGTATGAAGATCACACTCTTACCATTAATGCACACCTCTAACACTTCTACCCATTGTACCCTTGTAGTTAATAAGTGTTTCATACCATTGTTGCCAGAACTTAACGAGACTAAAGATTTTGTTCTAGTTGACATTGAGGGAGAGAAAGCACCGGACATAAAGATAAACTGCAGTGCATAAGAAAAATCAGTTGTAGCTATTAGGAAGGATCCTAAGTATGCCCATATTCCAAATCTTCTACGCATCAATCAAAGTTTTAGGTCAAACTTTTTCTATGATGGGGAGGATGATGTACTTGGTCTACACCCAACTACACCTACCTATGCAGCTCAATCAAGAATTCAATGGATCACCTATTTAGCTAATGTGTTTGCACATAAAATGCATGCATATTCCAACACCTTGCATGCAACATGGAACCCTCCTTGATTAACTTGTACCTATGTTTGTAACACCTCCATACAAGTGTCCTTTATTATTATTATTTTACGTTTTATTTTATCTTATTTTATTTTATTTTCTTTTCCAATGTTTTACTTTTGCTTTGTGCACGTTTCCTATGTCAGAGGTGGTTGTTTAGTTTTTGCTTGAGTTTAGGCATTCTGGAGGTCATGTTTAATTCAGTTACTTTACGTGTATTTGGAGCAATTTAGGATAGACAAGATGATAATGAATGGAGGTTTTTCTGTTTGAGTAAAATTTCACTTTGTTTATCTACAATTTTTGTAGATAAAACTTTTCCTCTACTAACCCAATTGTGGCGAATCCGAGTGGTGATATTAGGAACAGTGGTGTTTGATTATGGTGGTGGATCTGTATCCGTGATCTTCATTATCACAACCCTATAAGTTAGAGAGTGGTGTAGAGGTAGCTCTCTAAGATTTTCAGCCCTCCTCCAACTTTAGTTTACTGTTTTCATTAACGTGATACCTGGTTCCAACATTGGGGGTGTCATTGGGTTGGTTATGTCACTAACGGGACGAAACACGATATTTCATGTGTTTTCAGGTAATAATGGGTTACCTTAGAGTGAGAGAGGGTTGGGATGAGTGTGTGGGCTGTTGAATGAACTTGAAATGATGGGAGAAGGCTGTCCAAAATGGTGGATTAGTTTAGGTTACAAGATGAATGAAATGAAAGATGTAAACTTGAAGGGGTGTGGGTGTGTGTTCATGTGATGTTGCCTTCACTTAAGGAAGATGTGATTGCTTATGTTGGGTTGATTTTTTAGGACCTCCAAGTGCTGGAATCTTGAGTGTCCTTGAGTGTGCAAGTGGGTGTATGCTAGGTGCTTTAAGAGAGAAGTTTTAGAGTGTGTTTAAAGACAAATTTAAGTAGTGAAATGAGGTGTGGGTGTGTGTTTGTGAAGGGGGCGGCCTAGAAGGAGGGAGGAGGGGGGGTTTGGGAATCATAAAGCGTTGGATTTCTCAAGATTTGGTTGGGAGTTGGGTGATTTTGGCTAGTGAATCAAGTTAGCAAAATATGGAAAGCTAAATCATTCATTGGTCTATTTTAGGTGGTGATGGGACAAGTCACCTTTGTATATGTAGGAGTCAGATATCCAAAATCCTCCGAACCTGATTTTGATAGTTTGAGGCCTGCCTCGATTGATCATCGAGGGACAAAAAGATAAAATTATTATATTAGTCTTCACCTTCATGATAGCTGTTGTAACGGCTATAGCCCTATTAGCAAGAGTTAAGCAAGTGTGATTTCACTCTCGTTTGTTGAAAGGAATTGCTAAACTCATCAGGCTCATGACCTGAAGATGGTGCAACATCGAATCCTGTTACCTATATATATGTGTATATGCCGTATGGTATGTATGTATGTATATATATATATATACACACACACACACACGAGTGTGTGTATGTAGGGTGTGTGTGTGTGCATGAATTCGTACGTATGCATATATATATATATATATATATATATACACACACACACACACACACACACATACGAGTGTGTGTATCTCGGGTGTGTGTGTGCATGAATTCGTACGTATGCATATATATATATATATATATATATATATATATATATATATATTAATGCTTGATCAAATGTGTATGAAGACATGTATTAGTGTTTATATAAATATTTGTGTATGGGTGTGCGTGTATGTAACGTGTATAGGTGGTGCAATTTTATTTATTTATAAGTGTTGGTGTGATATGTTATTTTATAAAACATGTGTACATGATTATATATAAGCATTCGGGATATATATATATATATATATATATATATATATATATATATATATATATATATATATATATATATATAAGAGATGGATCAAATGAAAACCATATTTATAATTAAAAACTGTGAAAACCACCACTATTCAATCACATAATTTATAATTGATTTAACTTTTTAATTGTTTAAAGCATATTTCAGTAAACTTCAATCTTATTTTTTGAGGTCATTATATATTTTTTAATTTAAACTTGAAGGAACGACGATGTTGACGAAACGATTTACATATACATACCTTGTATGAGTTACATGTACGTAACTCTTAGTTGTGCACTTAGTAATACGTACTTATATATACATAACCCTACATATACGTAACTCTTAGTTGTACACTTTGTAACACGTACTTACATATATGTAACCTTTGATTTTTATGGTTTTCATTAATAACATGATATTTTTGGGATCCCTTCCCTATATATATATTTTAGTAAAGTGTATGTGTCGAGATGTATGTATGTATGGTATGTATGTATGTCGTGAGCATGTATGTATGTATGCATATTATGTGTGAGAAACAAATCTTTAATATATATATATATATATATATATATATATATATATATATATATATATATATATAATATATATATATATATATATATATATATATTAGGTGCATGCATGTGGGGTTTTGTCTTATTATAAGTTGCTATGGTTATCTATAGTATTTTAGCTAGATCAAATAGAATTTTTCTTAGATGTTCTTAGTTAGATATTATTTTATATATAATTATTATTATTATGGTGTAAGTATTATATGGGTTTATTATTTAGTTTTCTAGAAGTTCTTATTATTTTTATAAGATTCATATTTTGCTAGTGTTTTTATATTTTTAATTATACTAGTGGCTTCATTAAATGTAACTTTTTATTTATTATAATTTATTTAGTTTTGGTAATTCAAGTAATTGGCTTCTTACATTTCCTTTAAATAATTGCTTGGCATACCTGTTCGTTTAATTTGTTTACTTATCGCCAAATCTAGCTTGCTAAGTAATAAGATCCATCTATAATCGCTTATTGTTTAAAAGTCAAATTGGCAAATAACTCCGCTAAGGCATCGGGCCCATGGCCCATTAATTTCGGTAGACCACGAACAATATCATAACGTGGCCCAGGTCCATTATGGTGTGTGTTTATATTGTTTGGAGTCCAATCATGTTGGGCCCACTTCATGGGCCTTTGTGTGATCATTGTGTGGCCTGTTAAGGTTTCTAAAAAATCCGGGCCCAAAATCACGGTTGTCACACTTACCATCATCGACATCACGAGACAGGAGAGACAATAAGAACATGCCGAAGGGATAGAGATGACCGACGGTACCACCTAAACCACATATATAGGGGAGGCGGAAGGGCAACAGACCCACCGCCACTACAAAACAAATTTTCAGATCTCAGATCGTGGCTAAGTCAGGCAAAAAAGGGAGACTGACATGCACGAGACCGCACCGGCATCAACACCGACACCATCGCCACGAACGATTGACGACCACGGTGACCAGATCTAAACCGCTCTCAAGCAAAACACACTGGGGGGCGGAGAAACGACAGCCAAGCTGGAGCAGCCGCCGCCTCCACCACCTTCGACGTCTGGTCCGGGAGAGGCAGAACTCGAAATCAGGTGAAACTAAACCCAGATCGTGCATGTCGTCGGTCCGCGAGAAGAAAGATCCGATGGTCGTGGGGGACAAGCCCCCTATTAGGTTTTGGTTTTTGGGATGATCTGAGCCTCAATAGCCATCACGTTGGCCGGAGAAGAAGAAACGTACAGGCGCTAAACACACGACCCGTCTAGGCAGAAACGACTAGGCGACGACAAAAACTCCGAGACTTCCGGCCACCCACACACCCCCATTTCTTTCTCTACAAGTTAGGGAATGAAAAAAAACAAAGCTTAAAACCTAGGAAATAAACATCAAAAGTTGTACAAAGAACATAAAAAAACTATACATTACTGTTTATTTCTGTGGTTTTTAAACATATAGGAGAATGAGTAAGTTTTGTATTTCAGTCATTTATAGAAAAAATTAAAATTAATAAGTAAAAGATGTATTTTGTTATCGTTGTTCTCTTAAAAAATTGTGTAACTTGTAAGTTGGAAACATGCAACATTAATGGTAAAAAATAATTCGGGTTGGTTAAAATGTATTTTAAACCGAAGATACTCGAATGGTTAACCGTAAACTAAAATAATAATTCCAACATATATCAAATTCAATTTAGTTGACTAGCTGCTAACACAATACGAGTGCTTTTCATATTTTAAACTTTATAAAAATTAAATAAAATAAAAGAATTTAAATGTGTCAAAAAGACAAATAAATAAATAGGAGGTAAATTGTAGATATAATTTAAACATTAAAAGGTGAAGGTATAATATTTGAAGGGGTTCAAATGTAGTTAAGAAAATTTATGTCCATCCACATGTGAACCCATGCACCTTTAGACAAAGCACTCTAATAACCTATGCATTAATTACTTGAACTATATGTATTAATTCTTTTATGTTTGCATTCTAGAATATAGTATAATTGGACAAATATGTTTCAAGAAAATAATTAAAGTAACTATTTTTTTCGCGTAATATACCTCGATAGCTATGTTAGAGGGCTAATAGCCATTACCAATGTCCCCAAACCACTTTTACTGGTGTATCAACCTTTATTTCCATTAATGCAATGGTCGATGTATGTTCTACACTACTATATGTAAGGTATCAACCCAACATTTATGTACTCGCCCTTTGATTAATAAATCACTATGACACACGACATGAACTCGCTTACAATCTATATGTTCGCGTGTAAGTTCATATCTATTTATCCTTTTGTTAAATACTAATTAACCTAAAAGTGATGCAAGTCATCTTTTGTACCTCCACCGTTATATATAGATATCAACCATATATATATTGATTTTTCTATAAAGTAGTTTGAGTATTCAAACAAACAAAGAGAATCATGTACAATAAATTTAGTCCTTTCAAGAGGACAAGATATGAAAAGGACATATTCACACAGGAGGCACATGACACCCATTACACTTAATGAGGGGGCGGTGACCTCATCTTCATTATTATGAAATGGTTATATCCATTTTATAAATCGATACATTTTTATACGTTTCGTATAACACTATAAGCAACGTATAGGGTAGAAGACATTGAAACCGAGAAAAATTTAAGGGGGCTGTTAGAGGGTTATACGCCTCATAGAGACCTGTACGACCCCCTATACGACACATATAGACTTATACAACGCGAATAACAAAATTTAACACTAACTACGAGAAAAAATTCAATTGCCTGTTGTTATATGTCCCATTTAAGGCTATACGACCCATCTATACGACGCATATAGGGCTATATGACCCTCATAAAAATATAGGGGTGTTGATTTTATAATTGGGGGTCGGGTGTTACAATAAACAACCTTTACGAAAACACAATTCGTCTTAGCATCCTTTCATAAATATTTATCTTGACGCATTGTTAAATTTTCTGATATTAATATCTAGCAAGCAAGTCATTATTAGCAGGTTATTAATAGGTTTATAATTTTATTGGTAATTGGTTCTTATTGAAAAAAAATGCATGTTAGCTTGCTTACATGATGTTTCATTTTTATTGGATTTTACTCAAGATACAATCATTTAATGGTGCGACAAGTGTAGCTACAATTTGCCACATAATATTAAAGTTTACAGCTTTTAATCTCCATATAAACTGCATATAAAATTACCATTTGAAATCAATCAACAGAAAAATAACAACATACACAAACAATATATCAATTAAAAACTGATGCATGGTCCATGCACAAGTTGAGCCTATAAATGGTGCAATCACACATTAGAAGCAGCATCCAAAGCCATGATGGTGCTAAGATTCATCGGTGACATGTAGTCAGTTGAGCCCGTTAGAATCTGTCTTACGATGATCCGGTTCGCTCTCTCAGACGGATGGAAAGCATCCCAAAACGCGTATAGATCTCTATTCGGACACACGGTTGATAACCGCGTGCATAACCCAAGTCCATTATATGGTCCTTGACCACAACAAGCCACTTTTGATGTAACAAACCCTGCTCAACAAAATATAAACATTAACCATTCATAAAATGTGATCTAAATGGTGCTTCATGTCATGTATATAGTAAATATTCAAACTTACCATATCTCGCAGGGTCGGTAATGAAATCGATGTTGGATTGTCGAATATTGGCACCGATGAACACAGTGCTCCCGATCTCACTGTTGAGACTATCAAGCATTGCTTGGAGTTGAGGGTTGAACAGGCTTGCTGCCCGTTGCAAATCCGGTGCGCAGTTGCCATCGCGACTGCGTTGGGCGAGTTCTGCAGGCACGCAACCCAATGGTCCCGTGCCCGTGACTAGAACTCTTCGTAGTCCCAACTCATAAAGCCTCTGCATCCGATAATTATGATCACCGTTCAATTATTAAACAACTACCACTAACTTGAAGGACTCATTTCATTCTTATGAAACACATTAAAAGTGACATAGTCGATGTAGATGGGATAGTTGCATGCTACTTTATTTAGCAATTAAATATGATGTAGACGTACAACTTTTTTTTCTTTTTCCCAGCTAAGTCACATACTCTCTATTTTACATCTCTTTTTTTTTTCCTAAAACTACTAGATCTGTCTTCTGTAAAATTTGAACCTACAATCTTTAGTTGAGGAGTACATTATTTTACCACTAGAATGTTTTATTAGGAGAGTCATACAACTACTTTCCTTATTTTTTTTATGAAATGAAAAACCGAATATAACGATTATGGGTGGAAAGATTTAATACGTACCGTTAAAACTTTGCGGTATTCTGAGATCAAGTAGACAACATAATCTGGGAGAGAAAACTGTCTAGATCTAGCTGAGAATGGGACTAAGTAATAGTTGTTCACAAAGTCATTGCCTCCCAATGTGATGAGTGTCAAAGCTTGATTTACAAGCCTTTGAGTCTCCTCAGGGCCAATTATATCACTCACCCTTTGTTGATATTGTTCAAAGTATTGCATTTGCAGTGAGATCCTTATTATGTTAGCCTGCATTAACAAAATTTCATACACACCCCATCAAAATCACTTAAAGATTTCTTAAATATACCATAGATGTTGACGAGAGAAATTAAAGACTCTAAAAGTGAACTTACAAACTGAACTCCTGTGTCATTAAGTATGCCAACACCAGCAGAAGCAAAATTGGCACCAACAAGTAACCTTTCACCTGTAAGAAATGGGCTCAAATATGGCAATGTTGATTCTTCACCAATGGCTTGACCTGATATTATTAATTAATCGAATTTTATTAACATTCATCTATAAATCTAACAATAATCCGTTTAATCATAGTGTTAAGAACATAACACACTCAACTGATAAGGTCTGGAATGTTAAATCCATTAGAGAACCGCCCCGTGGGGCGATGAGTGGGATAATCAATCCCATAAGGAGGTGAATCGGCTCGTGCAGTGGTAGCCAAGTAGTTATTGTTTCCATTATCGACTAATGAGTCACCAAACACAAAGAAGGCTCTTGCCTCAGCTTCAAGGACAACATTACTTAAAACTGTTAATATCAAACACAATAACACCACAAGTGAGCATTTTGTGGTAGCCATTGGTGAATATGCACAACTATAAGTTGTAATGTGTAAAAACACACACATGAAGGTGTGTTTGTAGGTGTCTTGTGAATAACAATGAAGGAGAATGATGTCTATAAATATGCATTTTGGGAATTGATGATGGCAAACTGTAGTGAGTGAAGATCAGCCAATCCCAACTAACAAGGATGTGTAATTAATTGGACAGTTATATGACAGCCATTCTTAGTTCTTACACAAACACTGACATTGGTAGAGTCAAGTAGAATCTTGATTATGTTACCAAGATGTTTTTTTACTTTCTAGAAACAAAATCTCATGGAAGTTAAGTCAGTTTTGTTTTTTTTATTCTATATAGAAATAAGGTTGTATGAGTTAATGAAAAGAGTTTTGAATCCAATTTTGTATTTTAAAATGCTAAAAAGAGGGTACTAGTTTTGTAATTTTCCCAAATAAGATGTCTTTTTAAATCAGATTGTGAAACGATATATTGTACGTGACATTACTTTACAATTATCGCACGAAGTTGTTTTACATTGTTTGAATTCATGGCTAGCTTCTGAACACAAAGCAACAACCTATTAGTTACTTCAAAAGGCCGTTCTTCGTACTTTAAAATACTAATTAAGTATACTAAACCCTATAACGCAAAATGTATTATGAAAATAGATATAAAGTTTTCATATAAAAAGATATAATATAACAAAATTAACTTATTTGAGATTTTATTTCAAGCAGCCTTGTGTTATTCGATGATTTAAAATAAGTTAAGCTTTATTTAAGCGATAATATTATAGTCATGACCGGCCACTTAACGTTTTAAAGTTAGTTGTTAGAGAAAAAGAATAAAAGTCAGTATTGGTGGTGTAAAGAAACCCAAATATATTAAAATTTTAAAAACTAAAAGCCAAGAATAACACCAACTAATAAAATTTAATGAAAGTTGATTTCAGAAAAAAAAAATTACATGTATATCTTGTCCAAAGCATGCAACAAATAGTTGTACTAACGGCTAACTCTTTTTGCATCACTGTTCATAAGGCAACGTCTTTTAATATATAGGAGTTCTATTGGAATTAGGTGAAATAAAATCATAAACGGAGATGACATTGATATGACAACGACAGAGAAAGCTATTGCATGACCTCCACAGTCACCGTTACACTCACCATATAAAATATGCCCCTCGAAGACCGTCACCATCTCCGGCGGGTCGCCTCCTCGCCGATCGAAGATCGTCACCAGCTCCGAGGTTGCCGGTTGCAACCCTGCAGGTCACAGCCTCTGCGGTCTCGCCCTCTCGATCTCTTAACTCTTTGTGTGGGGGTGTCAAAGAAGGAACGAATAGGGGAAGCATCTAAGGAGGTTACCACGTGTCTACTACGATGATGCCAGATGACCTTCTATCACCCGCATGTTATACGAGTGCATGCTTGATCAGGTTGTAGTTTAACGCTTAAAACAGTGGTAAGTTACTGTTTCTTACCTTTGTTTATTAACATATAGGTAGATTAATAAATTAATAATATAAAGAAAACAAAACGAGTTATATTTAGAAAAGTAAGCTAAAATTTAATACCGCGTTTGTAAAGTAAAATTATGTGTATTTCCTCTATTAAAATATAAAGGAGTGCGATATGTGTGAACTATTTTCTGGACGTTACGTAAATAGTTGATATCGATGGGACTCATGCACCATGTGTTCTAATCAATAATGTATTTATTGCAACTTTTATCCCAAAAAAAGGGTTTATGTGTGTATATATGTATGTGAAGGATACTTTATGTATATATGCATCATGTGTGGGGGCTCTAAGCCTCTAAGACTCAATAGGTCGATTATTTAAATTTTAATAACATTTATTAATAATTAGTTTATATACTTTAGTAGTTGGACCCATATTCTTATTTACACGAGGTAGGGTTTGACGTGTGTATGTCTTTAAAATTTTACCATATGAAGTGTAATTTATAGGTGTGCAGTGTGTATATAGTGGTGTCCTTCTTTATAAGGTTGAGGATTTGAGTTGTATAAATAACATTAATTTAGATATAGGATTAGATTTTAATAGGTTTGTGTGTTTGTTGTTTTTTTAAAACTCAAATTTTAAATATTTTTAAGAGATTTGACTATCTGTACTATATAATAAAAAAGTAAAAACGATGTCACGTGTCATTATATGATGTATCTTTGCTCTTATTTTTCTGCCTAAACTAATTATTGAATTTACGGTAACTAAATTAATAATTCAACTATTTTTAATTCATTTAACGCAACTACATTAACTTATTATACAATCAATTTTATTATTTTAGTTAACCAATTTAATAATTTATTTTAATTTTTATCTACATATTTTTTTAATTCAAAGTTCTCTTTGTTATCAATTAAATTGTTTAATCATATATCTTTAAATTCTACAAACCGAAAACAATTACGTTTAAAATTAATTATTTCGTTGAATGATAGGGTATCCTTTATCATATTATTATAATTGCCGAAAGTATTCAAATTAATTATTTTGTTCATCCTTATTTTAAAAGATTGATTAAATTTTGGTTTTAAAAAACAGTCTTAAAAATATAATTAAATTTTGATTCTAATTTTATAAACTTTTATTACTTTTTAAAAAGAGTGATATTTTATAGTAATCTTTTTATCTTAATTATTTAATTTGATTTTTTTTATTTTCAACCCGTGTAATAAAATAAACGGGCTTCTGACCTAGTGTTTTTCATATTTGTCTTGTAGCACCTCAATATATATTGTGGTGAATGTTATTGATTGATCAATAAGAAAATCATGAAAGTTCATGGTATTAGAGCATTAGGTTATTAAAGACCAAATCCTTCTTGTTTTTGGTTTGAACGGAAACAACAAATGCAACAATGATGTGCGAGAACAAGACACCAACTCTGAATCTAAAATTAGGAAAAATAATTCAAATGCATGCAGAAAAGGAATCTAAAGGAATAAGAATATAAAAGAAAGAATAATAAAAGCGATGAGACTCTAGTCACGATTTCTCATACGCTTGATTTGCTAGACATGTTTCAAGCTACACATGGCTCCGAACGTCCAGCTTAAGGAGGCATGTTTGCCAATTTGTTTACTACTGTAGTTGATTTTATTAATATTCCACTAATTAAGCAACTATGCTAACTTTAAGTAGTATAAACCATAACCGGTTATCGGTACAAATAACATAAAGAAATGTCGCATGGTTCTTGGCGCTTGAGACAAGTATGTGTTTAATAATTAACTTGTTATTTATTTCTTAATTTATTTTCTAGCATAATCACCGACTGTTCTGTTTATTGAATAAAGGTTATTCAGTAACTTGATACAATCTCCATGCGCAAAACATGTTAATGAGCAGGTCACATGCTATGAGCCCAATAGACCAACATATCCAGCCCAACAGTGATAGTCCACAACCTAAAGGTCCAGACCAGTTAAGAAGAAGTGAAAGAGCCAGAAATCAGCCAAAGAAATTCGTGGACTTCAACATCAGTGCCACATCAGCAAGTGCATAACAGAATTGGTTATTCTCATATTTAAAGTAATTATTGTATGATCATGAAAGAAAAGAAAAAAAGAGAAAAGTTTGTTAGATCTCACTGGTCATTCTTTTCCTCTCATCCCACTTCTGTATCCTCCTTCCCACCTCCTTCTATCAACTATCAATGAAAATAACATTTTTCCTATAATTGCTACTGTTCCATTGTCATTTAATTTTGTTCATTACAATTGGTGCTTTCATTGAACCTCTGCTCATATGGCCGAGGGAACTCGTTCTCGTACCATGGATGAAACAATTAAAGGTGTGCAGGCTGATCAGAAAGAGATGAGGCAAGACCTGGATACGGTTGTAGCGGCGATTGCTTCCTTACAACAATCTATGAATGAATTGATCCGTCGCTCTGATGCGGGTTATGGTAGCTCGAAGAAACCATCGGTTGTTCGCGGAACTAATGGACCGGATGGTGAAAGAACCAGTGTTTTGGGGAGACACAAACCAGCTCCGGTGTATTTGGCCAGATTCAACGGTGAACACCCCGAGCGGTGGATCGCTCAAGCCAGTCGATATTTTGAGTTTTATGAGATTCCGGAACGAGATCGGTTGACGATTTCTTCGTTTTATCTGGATGACGCGCGACGGATTGGTATGATTGGTTACAACGTCAACAGCAGATCACCAATTGGAACGGATTTACAGTGGCGTTGTTGAAACGATTCCGGTCGGCTGAATTTGAAGAACCCGAAGGTTTACTAGCTAAACTTCAACAGACTTCTACTGTCGCCGATTATCGATCTCGTTTTGAAGCTATTTCCAATCGGACCATGCCTCTTTCGGTGGAATTTCTCATCAGTTGTTGGATCTCTGGTCTCAGATCTGACATCAAACAGTCTGTATTTGTCATGGGCCTGTCACACTTGAAGATGCAATTGATAAGGCCCAATTGCATGAGAGGAGGATCCAGTTTGAGCGGGGTTTGGGCCGTGTGTCTCTGGGATCTTCTAAACCCTTGTTACCTACGCCAAAATCAACAACATCTACACCTCAGACAAAACCTTCAACATTCCCTGCTTCGAACCCAAGTGTCGGCTTCCGTCGATTATCTTCCACTGAAATGGCTCAGAAACGCTCTCAAGGGTTGTGTTTTCGCTGCGACGAGAAATACACTTGGGACCATAAATGCAAATCCGCACCACAGCTTCTTTTCTTCGATGACGATCCTCCCGATTCAGGCGGTTCTCTGGATTCTCCATCCTCAGAAGTTACTGATTCCTTACTGGCTGAAAAACTCCAATTAGATGAAGTTAAAACCCAGTCGGCTATCTCTTATAATGCTTTGTCTGGTGGTTGTTCGACCACTACTTTGCGTTTTACGGGGTTAATTCATGGAAAGAAAGTTCAGGTTCTATTAGACGGGGGCAGTACCCATTGTTTTGTGTAAACCCGCATCTCTAAATTTCTTGATCTTACTATTGAAACGATTGAACCATTTACGGTTTTAGTCGGTAGTGGTGAACGGCTTCCGTGTTCGGGTTTGGCTAAGGCTGTCGAATTGGTCATCCAGGGTCACCCAATTATGGCAGATTTCTATGTACTACCGTTACAAGGTTGGGATGTTGTGTTGGGAGTTTCGTGGTTGGCTACTCTTGGTCCAGTTCTTACGGATTACTCGACCTTGTTGTTTGAATTTTCTTTAAATGGGCAACAAGTAAAATGGCAGGGGGATGTGTCAATAGGTCAGGCAATTCAATTCCATGGGTTTAGACATCTTCTAACTACAGATGGCATTGGTCAGTTATATCATTTAACCCTTTTACCACCTGATTCCCTACCACCTACATACCCTACGGACTTACAAGACATTTTAAATAAATTTGCTGTTGTTTTTAATCCACCCACAGGTTTGCCTCCTACCAGATCTCAGGATCATCACATTGACCTATTACCTTCTAGTAAACCAGTTTCGGTCCGTCCGTACCGTTACCCCCACTTTCAAAAACAGGAAATCGAACGGTTGGTTCAGGACATGTTACAACAGGGTATTATTAGGCCAAGCACAAGTGCTTTTTCTTCACCGGTTCTATTGGTTCGTAAAAAAGACGGGACGTGGAGGTTTTGTGTGGATTATCGTGCCTTAAACGCGATAACAGTTCGGGATCGGTTTCCTATTCCATCCGTGGATGAGTTATTCGATGAGTTACACGGTGCCCACTATTTTTCTAAACTTGACTTATTAGCTGGTTATCATCAGATTCGGATTGCGAATGGGGATGCTATGAAAACTGCCTTCCGGACACATGACGGCCATTATGAATTTTTGGTCATGCCCTTCGGGCTAACGAATGCACCATCCACGTTTCAACGCCTTATGAATGACGTTTTCCGACCTTTTCTTCGGCGTTTTATATTGGTTTTTTTCGACGACATTTTGATATATAGTCAATCCTGGCCAGAGCACTTGCATCATCTTACTATTACATTACAACTACTCCTTGATAATCAGTTGGTTGCTAAACTCTCCAAGTGTATCTTCGGGCAATCTCAAGTTGATTATTTGGGCCACATCATCTCGGCTCACGGGGTGGAAGTAGATCCCGATAAAATACTCACAATTCAACAATGGCCGACTCCTACAAACGTCAAACAAGTCCGGGGTTTCTTGGGTATTACCGGTTACTATTGCTGGTTTATCAAAAACTATGCTTCTATTGCCGGCCCTTTAACCGATCTCCTTCGCAAAGACGCTTTCTGTTGGACCGAGTTGACACTTCAAGCTTTCACCAAACTTAAGGATCTTCTCAGTTCTACCCCAATTTTGCGCCTTCCGGACTTCTCTAAACCTTTTACCATCGAAACAGATGCTTCGGGAACCGGTATCGGGGCTGTTTTGTCTCAAGATAAACACCCATTGGCATACTTTAGTAAGAAACTTTGCCCTCGCATGCAGCATGCTTCAACTTACCACCGAGAGATGTACGCAATTACTCAAGCAATTTCCAAATGGAGGCAATATCTATTGGGTCATCATTTTACTATCATTACTGACTAACAGTCCCTTAAAAGTCTTCAGGATCAGGTAATTCAAACTCCCGAGCAGCAAAAGTGGCTAGGGAAACTCTTGGGTTTTGACTTTGAGATCGTGTACCGCCCCGGTGCACAAAATGGGGCTGCTGATGCTTTGTCTCGTATACCTACGGGCCATCTTCTAGCCATTTCAGCACCGGTTCCCACTATATTACAGGAGCTACACTCTGCTGGCCTCTCGAATCCAGATTTCAGTTCCCGGCTGCAAAAATATACAGCTGATCCAGCCATGTTTCCTGATTACACACTTCAAGATGGATTGTTGTTGTTTAAAGGTCGTCTTTTGGTTCCTCACAACACAGCCTTACGCCATCAAATTCTCCTCGAATTCCATTCTTCGGCTTTCGGGGGCCACTCGGGTGTTACACGAACTTATCAACGCTTGGCTTCCACGTTTTATTGGAAGAATATGAAAGCCGATGTTAAGGAGTTTATTGCACAATGTCAAATATGTCAACAAACTAAACCGTCCTTCTTATCCCCGGGTGGGTTACTAGAACCGCTTCCGATTCCCCATGCGGTATTTGAAGATATTGCACTTGACTTTATTACTTGTCTGCCTAACTCTCACGGTAAAACGGTTATTATGGTGGTGGTTGATCGTTTGTTTAAATATGGTCATTTCATTGCCCTACCAACGACTTTTACTAGTTTTACGGTGGCCACGGCGTTTGTTAATGACATTGTCCGACTACACGGGATTCCACTTTCGATTGTGACGGATCGGGATGGCCGATTTATGACCGAGTTTTGGAAGGAGTTACATCGTATAAATGGTACTACCCTTAAATTTAGTACCGCCTACCATCCACAAACAGATGGACAGACCGAGGCTCTTAACCGATGTTTGGAAATGTATCTTCGATGCTATGTTGCGGAGCATCCCCAAAAGTGGCTCCAATTCTTACCATGGGCTGAGTTTTGGTATAACACTTCATACCAAACTTCGTCTCAAATGACTCCCTTTGAAATATTGTATGGTAGAAAGCCTCCAACTCTTACACGTTACTTGAGAGGTTCAACTCCTAATGTTACTTTGGAGGACCAGCTTGTGGAACGTGACATTGTCTTGAACCTGCTGAAGGAAAATTTGTCAAAGGCTCAAACTCGAATGAAAACGGCTGCTGATAAACATAGACGAGAGGTGAACTTTGAAGTTGATGATTGGGTTTTTGTGAAGTTGCAACCATTTCGACAGGGTTCGGTACGTTTACAGCGCCATCATAAGCTCGAACACCGTTATTTTGGGCCTTACCGTGTTCTTTCCAAGATTGGTTCAGTTGCTTATAAGCTCGACTTACCTGCCACAGCTAAGATTCACCCGGTTTTTCATGTATCCTTGCTTCGCAAATGTCTTGGAACACCGGTACACCAGATTACACCCTTACACCTCGTTGACTCCACCTCTACAATCATTCTACAACCTCATTCTGTTCTTCAGAAACGTACTGTTTTGAAAGGATCTCAGCAGGTGCCGCAAAGTCTTATTCAATGGGATGGGTTGCCTCAAGAAGATGCCACTTGGGAGGATGATTCGCAGTTGACCACCAGTTTCCTAATTTCCCCCTTGAGGACAAGGTGGGACTTAATGGGGGTGGTATTGCTATGAGCCCAATAAACCAACATATCCAGCCCAACAGTGATAGTCCACAACCTAAAGGTCCAGACCAGTTAAGAAGAAGTGAAAGAGCCAGAAATCAGCCAAAGAAATTCGTGGACTTCAACATCAGTGCCACATCAGCAAGTGCATAACAGAATTGGTTATTCTTATATTTAAAGTAATTATTGTGTGATCATGAAGGAAAAGAAAAAAAGAGAAAAGTTTGTTAGATCTCACTGGTCATTCTTTTCCTCTCATCCCACTTCTGTATCCTCCTTCCCACCTCCTTCTATCAACTATCAATGAAAATAACATTTTTCCTATAATTGCTACTGTTCCATTGTCATTTAATTTTGTTCATTACATCATACACATTAATAGTAGTGTATGTGTGACTAGGGTGGGGGTGGGGGTGGGGGTGCGCTTCTTATGATTAGTCCAACTCTGACTATAATGATATACCCTTACATTCAACTTGATGTTTAAAATTTAGACACATATTACGTAATGTTACCGCATTAATCCTTGTCATAGATTGGTTTAAATGAGGCCCATCAGTGCCGCTTTTTTTTTTTTGGTTTTTGTTCTTTCTAGAATAGCCAACACACACACACATATAAATAAATCAATCTACAACTTTACTCATCAACTACATTCGAACTAGATTATCTTCTAGAAACTTGGTACGCTTCCCTTGCTTTATTCTCACTATCCTTACATCGTAAGTAATAACTCAAGCAAGTTTAAAACATCAAATACACACGATACTTGCTTCAAACATAATATACAAATACAACCTATGTCACACCCTCAAAATCCGCGTGCGGGGTTTTCACGCGAGGCGCGTGACATACCAAGATCTCAGTCATTAGTTACACATAACGACTCTATATGAACTAACATTCAAAATCGGAGTTTAACTTTAAAATAATACGGAAGCGTTTAATAAACCTGAAAAACCAAAGTAAAACAATATAATGTAAAATGCGCAAACACACGCGCCCAAAGTAATACCAACAAATACTTAAATGTTTAATAACCAAACCAAGACAAAGTTTCAATCATGCTGACAACTCAATGATGCTGACCCGTTCACATGCTCCTAGGCAATAGTAACCTCAACCTGAGAATAGCATACTAAAACAGTCAACACAACGGTTGGTGAGTTCAAGAGTTTGCGTTAAACATAAATCAACAACAATTGCAAAATATAAGATGTGTATTGTAATAGATAGCTAATCTATAAACAAATAGTAATAATCATAGTGATCTCGCAATTGAAGCTGACTATGTTACGTTTGTTGCCTCCTGCCACGACTTACCAGGTCATGACAAATGTTCGTTAGGACAATATTGCACCAATTTGACCTCGAGTCGCACAGGTGGGGCTCGTCAGACCCAGTAATACTACCCAAGATTTCCTGCTAATCATCATTATTAACAATCCGAAAGTGTGAGGACTTTCATGGTATTCAGCACCATATCATACTATACACAACTCATATAAAGTAAGTGTTTATAAAACCAGTATGCTATCTCCCCCAAAAGAGAGTATGTAAAAGAGTGGGGCATGAACTCACCTGATGCGCGCAAGAATTAACTTAAAGCTTAACTTGAAAGAAAGAGTGGAAAGACAACCTTCAAAGGTCACCTAGAACACATGAGTACATAAGTACGTGTACACAGAATCAATATGAAACTCTAAGTGCTCTACAAACAAAGAACTCAAGGTTTTAGAAGGACAAGACACATTTGACCCAGTTGACCCGTTTGACCCGTTGGTGACATTATAGGTGAAATTTCATTCAATCAAGCATAACAGTACATCACACATGATTAACATACAAACTGATTACATATAACACTTCATTAACCATATGTACTAACTAGATCATCATACAGCCAGATATCATACAAGTCATGCGAATCTCAAACAATTATCGTGCTCAACATAGCTACAACACAACCAATGCATCATACGTAGGATCAGATCATGCATAGCATGCCATGTGAAGCCACTCACGACTTCACACCCTAAACCCTGCCAATCCTACTAAGTAGGGGCCTCAGATTCGCACGCGTATATGATGATCATCAACATACCATTTAACAGAAATCATATCATCCAAAATGTTCAACCATGAACAACCACAAACTAACAACGGTCCTAACATACCCATATGACCCATTACCATGAATTCCCACAAACAGGCCAAATCAGATAACTAACCAACTAAACATTCATACAACCCAAACAATACATTCTACCACCTTAGAAATCATCCATGAACATGCTAACACGATCCTAATGTCACAAACATGCCCGAATCATCATATCCAAGATTTTGTGCAAATAAAGTTTCCCTTTTGGGAAAGTGCATCCCAAAATTTATTCTTTCATGAATTACAACTCATACACATCAATAACATACCCTATCTAGTCCATAGAGATCATAACCATTCATCAAGCACGTGTAATTCATCCAACACAAATCTTCATAAATTAAAGTTTCCACTTTTGGCAATGTATGAACTAAACTACCTAAATCATGGATTTCTTGCATCAAAATCATAACCCAATGTTCACATAACATCATCAATCACATTACATCACCTATCCATCATAATTCATCAATACACGAAATCAAAAGTTTCTACTTTTGGTAATACATGAACTACCACATCTATTCTTAGGTTTCTAGCATCAACATCATCATTCTAACATCCCCATAACATGATAAACACTTTAACAACATCAATTCATCATCCAATCATCATATTCATGCAAATAAAGTTACTATTATTAGTAATCTATGAACAACGCATCAAAATCGCAACTTTCTTGCACAATCCATGTAAACTAGCATATATGCAATCTAACTAACATCACATAATCATCAAATAACCCAAAATCGACATCCAATTCATCCAATTCGAACTACAACTCTTGGCCATAGCAAAATACATGAAAAACTCATAAAAATCAAACCTTTAAACGTATAATGGACAAGATTCGATGCTTCTAACGTGTTCTATGCTTGTATTCGATCATTCGATGGTTTCTTGCTTGTTCTTGGTCGATTTCGCAAGTGTGTGTGTGTTTGAAGGTGAGTCGCGGCCGAGAATGGTGTGGGGGGCTAGGGTTTTTAATTTTTTTACTTAATTAATCACATTACCAATTAAACCCCTATTGTTTTGTTTTTATTAAAACTAAGCTTTTAATTACTTTTTAAAAGGTTTTTAACTAAAATAACAAGCATATAAACTAATAAAATAATAATCATATGCATTATCTTTACTAATTACAAAATACACAATATAAATACACACGTTGCCACGTTACACGATAAAATTCAGCATTAATATTTAAATCGCGTAAGCACATAAGCACAACTTAATAATCACATCACCAACTAAATTATTATCAGTTTAACATTATTAATTATTATTAAGTCACCAACATTCAACGACAACTAGTGTGTGCTCACGACACGTGTATGCAAGACTTAATGGAACTAACGGAGTTTGGTAACGGAAAATTACCGGATGTCACATTATCTCCATGTTGAAAGAATTTTCGTCCCGAAAATTACGTTACATGGTATGTGTTCCATCACTGGTCTACTGCATTGGCATAAAGTAATCGAGTGAGTTCGGGTGAGTTGTCACATCATCCCCATGTTGAAAGAAATTTCGTACCGAAATTTAAATCAATACCTTCGTCGGCTGGCATCGTCTTTTAGAATAGCTGAGGATACTAAGCTTCATCTGGTCTCACGTTCCCACGTGAATTCCGGTCCACGCCTCGAGTTCCAACGAACCTTGACTATGGGTATCTTGCTTTGCTTAAGTGTCTTTACCTCATGATCCATCACCTCGACTGGTTCCTCAATGAAGCGTAATTGTTCATCTACTTGCACTTCCTCAAGAGGTACTACCATTGTCTTCGGTTAAGCACTTTTTCAAGTTTGAGACATGAAATACATCATGAATTCCACTCAGTGAATCAGGTAGGGCTAATCGATAGGCCACTGGACCTATTCTTTCTAATATCTCAAATGGTCCAACATATCTCAGATTTAGCTTTCTCTTTTGCCAAACCGAATGACGCCTTTCCACGGTGAGACTTTTAGTAAGACTTTGTCACCAATCTGGAACTCTAGAGGTTTCCGTCGCTTATCAACATAACTTTTCTGTCTATCGCGCGCTGCAGCCATACGATTCCTTATTTGTACAATCTTCTCAGTAGTCTCGTGTACTAACTCAGGACCCGTTAGCTGGCTATCACCAATTTCAGCCCAACAAACTGGTGATCTACATTTTCGCCCATACAAAGCTTCAAAAGGTGCTGCCTTTATGCTAGTGTGATAACTGTTGTTGTAAGAAAATTCCACCAATGGTAGGTGAACTTCCAGTTATTCCGAAGTCAATCACACAAGCACGTAACATGTCCTCCAAAGTCTGTATAGTATGCTCGCTTTGACCATCAGTCTATGGATGATAAGCAGTACTCATATCCAATCGCGTACCTAAAGCTTTTTGCAACGACTGCCAGAAGTGCGATTTGAAACGAGCATCGCGGTCAGAAATAATTGAGATCGGTACTCCATGCCTCGAAACGATCTCCTTCATATAGAGTCGGGCTAATTTCTCCATCTTGTCTGTTTCCTTTATTGCTAGGAAATAAGTAGACTTTGTTAATCTATCCACGATAACCCATATCGTGTCACAGCCAGTAGAAGTTCGAGGTAACTTAGTAATAAAATCCATTGATATCTGATCCCACTTCCACATAGGGATCTAGGGTTGTTGTAATAGTCCAGACGGTTTCTGATACTCCCTTTAACCTTTGAACAGGTCAGACACTTTTTCACATATGTAGCTACATCCGCCTCATGTTAGGCCACCATAGTGCGCCTTCAAATCATGATACATCTTGTCAGATCCAGGATGTATAGAGTACTTAGACTTATGTGCCTCACTCATGACCAAGTCTCTTAGATTTCGTGTAGAGGTACCCAAAGTCTATCCATGAAGTAACGAATTCCATCCGCTTTTACTTCCAATTGTTTTTCCATTCCCCTTAACGATTCAGACCCAATGTTTTGCTTTCAGAGCTCTGTCTGAGCCTCTCAGATTTGTTCAGGTAACTTTGTGCTAATGGTAAGCTGCAAAGCTCGCACACGTCGAGGCTTAGCAGTTCTTTCTACTCAGCACGTCAGCGACTACATT